>PVIJ01006198.1:0-94825 GCA_004024925.1 Scalopus aquaticus
GTATGTTCATTGCGGCACTGTTCACAATAGCAAAGGTATGGAAGCAACCCAGATGTCCAAAAATAGATGATTGGATCAAGAAGATGTGGTACATATACACAATGGAATACTATTCAGCATGGAAAGAAGATAAACACATGCAATTTGCAGCAACATGGATGGAATTAGAGGGGATCATACTCAGTGAAATAAGCCAGAAGAAAGAGAAAAATATCGAATGGTTTCACTTATAACAAGACTATAAGGAAACCAAATAGGAGAGAGACACTCAGCAGGTGGGGGGGGGAGGGGAGGGTAAGGGTACAAAATGGAGTAGAAAAGAACTCAGGGGACCACGGAGATGGATCACGAGTGAATTGGTGGTGGGTTACCCAAGGGGAATACAAAATGTAAAAGATATAAATAATAAAAATATATACATTAAAAAACACATAATCTTCTCGAGGTCCATCCATTTTGTCCCAAAAGTCATGATTTCATCTTTTTCATAGCAATATAGTATTCCATTGAATATATATTCCACATTGTCTTTACCCATTCATCTGTCATTGGGCACTTAGGTTAGTTCCATGACTTGGCAATCAACAGTCATGCTCACACAGTGTCCACTTGGATAGAGAACTTTGCATTACCGTTTCACAGTGGTGAGCAAAGGCTCACCAGGAGTGGAATGGGGAAGGGGTAAATCCTGGACTGCCTTAGAGATAGGGGAGAAAAACGGGATTTAAAACGCCAAATATTGCCCTCTGGCTGCCAGGACAGCTGATGCTTCCAGAAAAGTGCTTTGGCTAGCAGGACTTGGCCTCCCAAGCTGCAGTTGAGATTTCCTTGGTCCTCTAGGTGGGGAACCTGCCTGATCTGTGTTTCAGAAAGAAGGAAACTGAAATAAGTTTGGGCCACAGCAGCCCCTAGCCCTGTTTCTTCAGCCTTTCTGATTCCGGCTACATTTTGGATTCAAAGGCGGGAGGACTTGAAAGGAGGGGCCTTCTCCAATGGAACTAGAAAAAGACTCAGAGGGCACTAGGGGACCCAGGCTATACTACGGTTCTCACCTTACCTTCTTAGGATGGCCTCTGGTTCACACACTTCATCACATTGGCCTTCACCACAACCTGGGAGATGGCAGCGTCATTCCAGATGGACAAGTGGGGAGTGCAGAGGGCCGAGCCTGTCCTGGACCACACAGCCGTCGTGGGGGGCTGCCCTGCCTTTTCTTGGGCAGGTGGGATGTCGACCCTCAAGGCCATTGATCGTGCAGGAACTTGCGAACTACTCCAGTGTGAAGACCTTCCAGAAGGATTCTCCACAGGGCAATGAGGCAAGAGATTTATGGCTTGGCCTGATTCATGGGCCAGGCAGCCCAGAGGTCTCTGCCAAGCAATGAACATAATTTAAAGGCACCGAGGCAGGAAAAAGGCCCATAACTCACATCCTTAAAGGACTCTTAGAACAAGAGACACGTTGCATCTTTGCAAACATCTCCGCTCCTCATGCCAAACAAGATCAGCGTGTTTCTGGGTATTTAGGTCAAAGAACAAGGAATCTGGGTGAAGATGCCTGGCAGGAAAGCAGGGAAATTGTTGCAGGCCATGATTTTGGGGCTGTTTCCTGTGTTGTTTTTGGAGGTGCTGGGTCTTTGTTTAACCACCTCCTCACCCATCCTGCCTAGACCCCATCTGGCCATGCCAGCCTCTTACCTGGGTCATTTGTCTGATGTTGAAGAGTTGCCAGAGAAGCAGGTGCCCCCTCATGGAGATGGGGCGCAGAGAACAGCGGGGCTCATCCTCTCCCCGAGTGCATGGGCTAGGAATGCCCCGATTTCACCCCTCTGGCTTTCGGTTTCCTGTTCCGTGCAGCAGTCTGGGCAGCGCATCCTCTCTGGTCAGAAAGTCTGAGTTTCTTGAGATGGTGGCGACTGCAGCGTGTCCTGAGGACTCGTGCGGCGCTGCATGGAGACTCCGAATGAGGAGGTTATTATTTTTAAATTGAGTTTACATAACATTAAATCAACCTTTTTGAAGCTGAGTGTTGGTCTTCGTCTACCTTGATGTGTGGCCAGCTACGTCCTTCTCAACGCTGCGGTGAGTGCCCTGATTCGGCACCTGAGTCTGACGGGGAAGGAAGAGGAGCCCAGAGCAGCTAGAGGTGAAGGACACCGGTGGGAACTGCCAAGGGGCTGCCCTGTGGCTACCCCCAGGCCCTGCGCCTGGGTCCCGTCCCACTGGGGGCTGTAATGGGGTCTCTGCTTTGGGCGTCGAGGGGAGGTGCTGATGCTCCCCAGCACCCATCCGCTGGAGCAGGAATCACTCTCTAATTGCATATCAGCTTGGGGCCAGTGGAGGCAGAATGGGACTACACATGGTGTTAAATGACTTACTCATTTTCATTGCTGCTCTTTGGGGTTTTGCATCTTCAGGTAGGAGGTTAAGATGTTGAAATCTGTAGACTTTGACCCAAGTCTAGAACTTACCTCTTTGCTCAGGTGTGGGACACTTCTCGAACTTGAGACATTGAATTGTTTGGGTGCTTTATAGTCCTTGCCCGCACCGCTGCACGCTCTGCTCCCCAGCCCAGGGCTTGCTGGGTCCTGCCTGAGCATGTGAGTGTGGCTCCATGCTAAGAGACCCCTGGGGGCCCCCGAGACCCTTTCAAAGGTTCTGCCAGGCCCAAAGTCTTTTTATGACAATCCTAACACGTCATCAGCTTCTGTTCACTCCAAGCATGGGGTGTTTTCCAGAGACTGGTGACGTGTGGTGTTGTACGGAAAGGCAGACACAGGCCCAGGCTGGCTTCTGGTTAGCCAGATACCCAAGAGGTGGGCAAACATTTAACTTAATATCACCCTTGCAATTTTTTTCTTTTGCAAAATACATTTTTTCATCAGATGTTATTGTCATGAGCATGCAATGGGTTAAATAGTTTAAAAGTTCCTCGATTCTAATGTGTTAACTATTGAGGGTATCTTGCACACAGGCAAAAGCTTTTTGGGGTCCCCCAAGGGGTGCTGAGACCAGAAAACCTGAGGACGACTGCTGTATCCACACCCCCCTCACCCCGACATGTCTGTGCTCGGCTTGGTGGGGCCAGGAGAGGAGGTTGCAGAAGGCCCCCGGGGGCTGTGAGGCCTCTGCTCTGCGGGCCTGGGGGTCTGCTCTGTGGGCCTGGCGCCTTCTCAGGCTGGGCCTGGCCACCCCCTGCCCCCAGGTTCTCCCAGGCACCGGCCTCTGCTGCCGCCTGTGGCCCATGGAGGCAGCATCTGCCCTGGGGGGTGGACGCATGAGCTGCCGATGGCGAGGGGTGTGTATGAGGCAGGACGTTCACCTGCAGCCCTGCAGCCCGGCTCGGCAGGGGGTGCCCGCTCCCTCAGTTCTGCTCCTAGCGCAATGTGGCACCAACCAGAGGGGGCTCCCCCTGCCCCGCCCACCACGCGGCCGCCTGCTAGCCGCCTCCGAGAGGGTCCGCCGGAAGGCCCCCTCTTGTCCCCCAGAAGCTGTCCCCTTCCCCACTCGCCTTTGAGTCTCTGCAGAGGTGGGGGCTGCGGGGTGCGTTGTGTCCTCACCCTCAAGGCCTCAGACTGGAGTCTCGGGACCGGGGCCCTGGAGTCCCGTGGCCCAAGCCTAGCACGTCTGTCCCCATAAGAGGGGGAGTTCGCACACGGTCTGCTCTTAGGGCGGCCCACGCAAACCTGAGGACAGGGCTCCGGGTGCTTTCATCTTCTTTATTTATTCAAATGTGCCCTTTTGTTGAGGTAACGTGCACTGTGACAGTGTGAGTTCCAGGAGGTCACAGCTGAGAGTCAGCTTGTGCGGAGACCCAGGAAGTTCCCTGAAGAGTCCGGTTCTGAGCTTCTCCAGCTGCTGTCTCCTTCCCCCACTTACCTACCTCCCCTCCATTTGTTTTTGTTTTATTTAGTTCATCTGTTCTTCTGTCTTCCACATGTGGAATCTGTGGACACCCCACAAGCCTGGGGCCCCCGAAGCTCGCCAGGACCAGGAGAGGGCCTGCGTGGGCCCGTCGGCTCTGTGATTCTTGCTCCCCGAAGGTGGCTGCAGGTGCAGACGGAGCCTCCCGTCGAAGGCGCCCGTTTCTGGAGCCTGGTGAGGGCGGCCCCAGCGGTGAATAACAGGTTTGGTGCCGACTCCTTGCTACAGCAAACTCTGATAAATAATGGGAATTCTCTGATAGACATTAATTATCCATAAATGATAATATATTAATTGATAACAGTATATATTTAACATGTAATAGACAAATAAATCAGATATAAATTATTATTAACTATACTCATTGCTGCTGGGTGGGCTTTGCCTCTCCCTGCGTCGGTCTGTCCCTGTGGCAGAAAGGTCAGGCCTTCCCGGGGGCGGGCGCCGCGCTTCCCCTCAGGCTCTGGGCAAGTGACCTCGCACAGCTGGTGGCAGTCAGGACACATTCCCAGAGGCTCTGGCCCGGCCGGGCCACCTCAGTGCCCTGTCGTCACCGTGGAGGCTTGGCACCAGAGTCCCCTTGAGGCCTTGGGGCCTGCTGGGCGGCAGAGCTGGTGGGCACCGCCCAGCAGGCCTCACCTGACCAGCCAGGAGTGGGAGAACTTTAGCCCCTTCCTGCTGCAGGAAGCGCTGGGGCTGCGGGCTCGCTCTCGGGCCTCTGGTCCTGCGGCTGGCGGCCCGGCCCCTCATGCACAGAGCCCTTCTGAGCAGCAGGGGCTGAGGACAGCAGTTGTGTTTTATTGCTGAAGTTGTGTGAGGACCCTTGGGTGGGGGAGAGGAATGTAGATGAGTTCAAAAATAGAAGGCTGTAATTAGCCAAGTGTGGATTTGTTCTAGAAGGCATCGAAGGCAGCCATGGCAGCGGCAAACGCACAGCCGGGTTCTCAGGACTGTGTCCTCTAGCGACCTGTTCAGCGGGATTTAATGTGCAGCCAGGTGACCTCACACGCGGATTCACAAATCAAACATGCCACGACCAGTTTTCTTCCTTTTTGTTATGAAAACACAGTCGTGGAGTCCGTGAGCTTCCCCACAGCTCAGGGAATAGTTGGGAAGGTGAGAATCCAGGCAGGGGTGCGCCGGGGGGCTGCTGAGGGAGGGGGGGCGGAACCAGACTTCTGCTTCCGGCTAGGAGAATGTGCCATGTTTTGTGGGGGTTCAATCCCAGGGGCCAGTGGCAAGTCCTTGCCGCATCTGGCGTGTGGTGTTTCATGGGGTAACTGAGGCACTACGTGGAGCACACGTGTGAGCTGCGTGTGTGTGGCTTATCGTGGCCTGCACGCTGTGCTTATGACATTGACGTGTGCAATTTTGTACAACTGCACCCCGAGTGTGGGGGGGCCGGCACAGTGGGGTGCCTCTGTGGGTTGGCGAGGGTGCAGGGGAGGTGTGCGGACAGCCATCTTTCTTTTGCCTCGGTGCTCAGAGGCGATGGTCTTGGCTGGTAGATGGAGGGGAGGGGGGCCGCAGGAGGCCAGGACGCTGTGAGGCTGGGGCTCACCACTACTGGGGGCCGTCTTGGCGCCACTTACCTGTACCCGGGAAACGCTCATGTCCACTGTTCTCTGCATTGTCACTCAGGACTCCCCTTAGTTTTCTTCAGCTTCAGCTTATTAATATTCTTCGGCAAATAGCAGTTCATCTGGATCATAGTCCGGGAATAAAAGGAAAGAGCCTTTGATCTAGGATTGGAATTTTGATGGACATATGGAAATGGGAGTTAAAAATAAAAAATGCTCTGGAGGAAGGTGAATCTTGGTGGGCAGAGCAGGATCCCTGGAGATGAAAAATCCGGAGCTAGACCTTGTCCCCCCTCCGGCTTCCCCCCTTCCCGCTTGCGCCCTGGAGGGGCCGCCGCCTTTGCTGTGAAAGGAAGCTGTCAGGTGTGTCACCGCGGTGTGAGCTGACCTGGGAGGTGGCAGCTCAGAAAATAATAGAAAGTGGCTCCTAGTTTGCTCCACGGCCACCACCAGCTTTCCGAGCTCCCGCCTTGGGGTGAGGCTGTAAATCGCAACATTCCAGCTTCTCCTCTGTGCTGTCTCAATCTGAATCTCTGGGTCTCACCACCGAGGTCTGCATTTTCGACACACGTCTGAATGATTTAAGTGCAGGGAAACTTAGGAATCCTGGCTGCGAAGCCTCAGGAGTTGGGGTGCCTCTGCGTGCTCTGCCTCTGCAGACCCTAAACGGGGAGTGTCGTTTCCAGCACTCCAAGGCAGTGGCCTGTGTTCCTGCGCTGGCAGCTGAGGCACGTGCAGGCCTGCTGGGCTAGTCCTGCCCAAGGATGGCCACAAGTGGCCGATCCCTCAGTGGGATGCAGGATTTTGGGGTGCAGCACCCACCTGTGCGGTGGGTATGTCTGTGCGAGTGTGAGGCCGGCCCACAGCCTGCAGTCCCAGAGAAGCTCTGTCTGAGCGGGCCCCACCTTCTCACCTCTGCCGTGTGAAGTTGCGTGGCCTGTGCGGCCTGCCTCTGCCCTCGGAGACTGCCCGGCCAGGGGGCGGTGCAGGGCTAAAGGGATGCTTGCAGCAAGCAGAGCCGGGGGCAGGGCCATTTTGCAAATGGAAGAAACATCTGGGGGCTGGAGGGCTGATGGCAATAGGACCAGTCCTTGGCAGTAGTGACAGATGCAAAGGATAAACCACAGAACCTCGCGGGCCCTGGTTTTTACCCGCGGTGCCTGGACAGGCCCATCGGGGCGAGTCCTGCCCAGTGGCCAGGCACTCTCGCTCCGACGTCACCTCCTCATTGCTTGAGTCCTCCATCTGACATAGCGCAGCCCCCTGACCATCCAGGCCCTCTGGCACAAACGCTCGTGTTCATCTCTGGCCTGTCTTGTCTTGGCTCTAATGAGAGCTCGGGCCTCAGCCTGACCAGCGGCCTGGAACCTAGCCGTGGAGGGTGTGGAAGTGCGCTTTCCACTCCAGGCCCCCCAGATGCGTGACCTCGTCTAACCTGATTCTCCACTTTAACGCTTCGCTCTGCAAACAGAATCACATTCTAGGTGCTGAGGGTTAGGACGACCTATATACTTGGAAGCCCGAACACTGTGCCTACATCTTGGTCTCTCCTCTGGGTTATCATGAAAACCTTCCTCCTCTTCCCCAGTTTTACTGCGAAATAATTGCTAACCTTCTTAAGAGATTATGTGAAGGTGCCTCCTAGACTGTAAAGTGCTGTGCAGACACAGTGCTGCTCCTTCCTTGGCCTGGACCCCTGCCCTCACTCCCAATCTGGGGCTTCTCTTTGGAATCAACAGGGGTGTGAGCAAATGAAGAGCTCTCAATCGAGAGCATGTTCAGCCAGAATAAGTTTTTCCACTAATCAAAAGTTTAAGGCTAATGTCCCCTTGTGTTTCTTACTCCCATCTTTGGAGCCACACAGTGATTTGTTGACTTGATTCCCTTTTTTCTTTGATTTCAGGCTCCTCGTTTTCCGTTTTCGGAGTGACTTTACGATGCTTCCTGGAATGGGAAACAGAAACAGTTCTGATAAATGTGGCAGAGACCTGGCTTCAGAATCCCACTCTCTGATGACGCACCGCTCAGTTTGGCCAGGTAAGAGTGCTGCCCCCTAATGTGGCCACGCATGGTTGTGAGCAGTCAGCAGGCCTGCATCCTGCGAGGGGCAGAACGTGATTGTGCTAAGGCTCAGGGAGTGTTTAGTGAGTTGGACGAACCAGGTCTTAAAATTTTGAGTGATCTCTGGAAAGCGCTCATAGTCTCTCCCCACCTTAGAGGGAGCCCTTTGCCCCTTGTTGGTGCCCCTCCTCCCTCTCCCTAGGCACCCAGTCTTTGAATGACTTTCTCCTACCAGAAACCCAGGGGTTGGTGCACGTCACTATTATTGAAGCTAGAAGGGATGATTCTTAAGATCAGATGATTGCTGGTGGTAAAATTGCAGGCATTTCCACGGAGTGTTTTTAAATGGCAGGGCAGACTGCTGTGTCACTTGTAGGTGGCTGGGGGAGACCGGTTTGGCACGACCAAGGTTGGGCCTGAGATCAAGGCTCATTTGACAAGAATGGATGCAAGTTGGACCAATTTTACTACCTCCTTAGGAGTCCCTGTGAGAAGTGATCTGGGGGACCCTGTGGTTCCGTTGGCCTGATTTGTGGCTAAGAAGTGACCCCTTTAGTGAGAAGCAAGTCAGTCTCAGCCCTCCGGGGTGGGGAGGGGCAGGGGGAGGGGGGCCTCCTTCTTCTTCCAGGCTCAGCGCCAGCGAGGCCCCAGGGCTTGACGGAAGCTGGGCTCAGGGGCAGCACCAAGGCCAGAGGCACGCGAGGGGCTCTGGTGACTGGGTCTTGCCGCTGGCATCGCAGGACGGGGTGCAGAGCACAGCCCACTAGGAAGAGGGCATGGGGGCATCTCGCTGGGCCTTTGCCCTTAGGCCTCGGGTGCGCTGGCCACTCCGGAGCTACCTGGGGTATCCTGGAGAGATGGAAAGCCCCTCAACTCCTGAGCCCTGGCTTCCCCACCTCTTCAGTGGGATCCCGAGGCTGCCCCACAGGGTTGTTACGGGACAGGTGAGATGTGTGTGCGTGGGGGTGGCTGGCCCCCTCGTGGGATGCGCAAACGCGGGCAGCTTCCTTCCACGCATCTTCTCAGAGAGGGCGCCCCGGGATTTCCCGCTGGAGGCTGGCAGCGGGGGTGGGGGGGGTGACAAGGAGGCTGAAAAGCTGGGGACCCGAGGCCCGGCCGGACGCGGGCTGATGAACCCCGCCGGCCTGCAGTCAGCGCAGCCCCCTCCGACGCCCCTGGCCCTGGTGGGCGCCCGGCGCTTTCCCATCTGGCTCCTTTACGCCGCAGCCCGCGGCCTCGGACCGAGGTGAGGACAGGCTGTCAGGACGGCTCTCGCGAGAAGATCCTCGCGGGGGCGGAGCCAGAGGACTTCCGCTGTGGGAGGGGGCGGGGAAGCGGGGAGGCGGCCATGTGACCGCGCGCCCGCGGTGCCGATTGGCCAGAAGCTCCAGGACCACGCCCCAAAGGCCAACCCTTCGCAACGCGGGGACGCTGAGTCCCGCATGCCTGGGTGGGCCTTCGGGGTGTCCGCGCTTCCGGCCCCGGCCGGGCTGGCTGCTCCTGGCCTTGGGGTGGCCACTGCCTGAGCTGTGCGGAGCTGGGCGCCCGCAGGACGCTGTCCCCTGGGCCCAGCACGTGCGGGCACGGGGCTCCCGAGCGCAGCCGGCCCAGCGCACGGGCCCCTCCCGCGCGAGGTCCCCGCGCCCTGAGGCTCCCTCCCTGGAGCGCCCGCGTTCCCGGGGCTTCCGCTGCGAAACCACCCGCGACTCACCGTTGCAGGCATCTCCCTCTTTCCTGGCAGAAGGTGGCAGGCTGGTGCGGCTTCGTGGCCGAGTCCGGGCAGTCACACATGTGCGTGCGAGCGAATCACAGCCGAGCCTGCCGGGATGCGCACGGGCCTGGCGGACGACCGGGTCGCCCTCCCCCGCACCCTCCCGCTCTGCAGCCCCGAGCGCCGCGAGCTGACTCAGGACTCGCGGAGATGTGCAGAAGACGGAACCCCGCCCAGGGGCTCACTGAAACGGGGGAGGTGGTGGACAGAGGGGGAAACGCCACAGCTTCCGCCTCCCAGTGGCCCCAGTTAGGCGTTTGCATCTGTCTCACCCAGGGGGACGCAGACGCGAGAAGCTGTGATTCCAGAGTTTAAACTCTTTCCAGTGCCGCCTGCCTTCCCACTCTCCCCCTCCCCCAGTAAGATGCGGGCGGGTCAGGGCGCAGAGCTATTTGCCTAGCGGAGTCTAGGCCCATTCTTCAGGCTCCTTGTGGACTGGTCTCTAGACAAAGTAGACTTGGTAGATGTAAAAGCGAAAGTGTGTCGGGCAAAGGGACCAAACGTGCGCAGAGGCCCTCGGGCTTCAGGGTGGTTTCCAGCGGATGTCAAAACCCACCTGTGTCACCCAGTCTCCTTCCTGTGCTTCCCACCGTGTATCCTGGGGCCACTTGCCATCACCTGGCTGTCCCGTGGGTACCGTGGGTACCACGGGCACCACAGGGCCAGGCTTTCCCAGGCTGAACAATTCTCTGCCACATATGGGTCTCTGGCTAGTGACCGCTCACCCCATCATTCTTGCAGGAACCCAGACATTGGAGACCAGGTGTTCTCTGAATCACCCTGTCATGCTCACTAGTTTGTTAAATGCACCATATTCTCCCAGCAGTGCCTTCCGTGGTTTTTGCCCCTTCTCTTCTCCATCGCCTCCTTGGGCACCTGGACCATCACAGTAGCCAGCAAACGGGCATTGTTAGGGTGTGTCTGCACTCATTGGCTCACCGCGTTTCAGCTGCTGGCCCTGCTTTCTTAGTGCTTCTGGATGCCTGCTCCCTCTCCCCACAGTGGATCAGCGTCATTTGACCCCTCACCCCTACTTACTAATTTGTGTTTCCTTTTACTCCATGCTCTGAGCCGGGGCTTGGTTTGCAAGAGTTCCACAATCCCACAACCCACGGTCCCTTACCCACAGCCCTCAGCTCTAGTAAGCTCCGAGAGCAGAGTGCTCTGTAGCTTTGCAGACACGCTGGCAGCAGGCTCGACCTGGACTGAGGCAGCCTGAGTCTTCACCCCACGCAGAGGGAAGGGTCATGTTTTGCTACGCAAATGCGAGTGTGTGGAGCACAGGGCCCTGCCTGCACCTCCAGGGCTGCTGTGAGGTGTAAACTCTGTGCTCATCTTCTTGAAATTCAGGACATTCTAAGTTACAAAGCACCCAAGGGCTTTAGGGAAGGGATTTGGGACCTGCGTGATCTCCACATGTCTAGGCCTATCTCCAGGCCCCCTGAGACCAGCACTGTGCCTGAGTGCACATAGGTCTCCCCAAGACCTGCGTGAGGGATGATGCTGGTAATTCCACT
This sequence comes from Scalopus aquaticus, assembly GCA_004024925.1. NCBI lineage: Eukaryota > Metazoa > Chordata > Mammalia > Eulipotyphla > Talpidae > Scalopus > Scalopus aquaticus. The sequence continues at coordinate 10,853 of PVIJ01006198.1, forward strand.
GTGCTCAGGTGATGAGTGCCAAAGGCACCTGCTCATGGGCTCAGGCAGATCCCTTAGACGTCCTTGGGCTGGATGTTTAGCCCGTTCCCTAAGAACTTCGTTGTTCTCAGCTATTTTTACATGAAGGATTTTTGTCGCCTCGCGGGGCAGCAACATTGGAAGCTGCACGGGACGGAGAAAGAAACGTCTCAAGAGTCCAAGTAGTGAGAGAAAGAGAAAGGGTCACCCAGAGGGACCAGCCCTCTGGAGATGCAGCCTCAAGGCTCACATCTTTGGAGAAATGGTGGCTCTTCTGGCCCAGTGTCACACTGTTCTTTTTAAAGATTTATTTATTTATGCGTACAAGCTGGGGTGTAGACCAGAGGTGTGGGGGTGGTGAGAGGATTCACCAGAGACAGAGTGGGGAGCAGAACAGGCAGATCGACTGAAGTACACTGCCAAGGGGAGCAGCAGGAAAGGCAGGAGACATCTACTGCGCCATGTGGGAAGCTCCCTGGCAGGCATTGAACTCGTGCCGCAGTGACTGCGGATAGCTTCACAGTGCTGCGCTTAATCCGTTGCTCCACCAGGGAGGCCCCCAGTCTCACACTTTTATTAGAAGGGCTTAGATTCCAGGAAGGTGGGCAGTAGGGAGAAAGGTGCCTGGTGGGGATGTGGATTGGGGTGTATCATAGCCTTGCACAAGCTAGGGGGCAGGGAGTCCAGGCAGTTGCCCTGGGGGGCGCCAAGGCTGTTACTGCTTCAAACATCCTGCCTCTAATTCTGTTTACACTTAACTTCCTACTGAAGTGGTCTAGCTAGTTATGCTAATCTGGCCATCATGTCTGCCTGCTGCTTTCTGCAGATACCCTCAAACCGAGACTTCTGTCCTGGAAGAGGCCCCTGCCTGACTCTTCATTCTGGCTTCACCCCGGACTTGGCACCAAACTACATCCTGGGAACAAAGGGTGGGGGCTGGGGATCCCACAGATTTTCCTTTTCTTACCTAGCAGAATGGCTTTTGTTCTCGATGTTGAAATCGCTCTCCGATCTTTCCTGACAGGGCTGCAAACACACTGACAGCCCCACACGATCAGGGCAGGATCCTCAGCAGGCGTGGTGTGCAGCAGACAGGGCTGCCCGCTGGAGGTGGGTGGATGTGTGACAGGATCTGCCGGGGACTGCCAACGCCTGTCCTGATCTGGAAGAGCAAATCTCAGCTATTTACACATTTGCAGGTATTTTAAAACAGTTTTCGTAAGATGCAAGCTACATTTTCGTAAGATGCAAGCCCAGTCATATTTATACTGGCCCGTTCCCCACCTCTGTAATTATCCTCAGTGGTCCGGTGCCCACCCGGCCCGGCAGCCCCACAGGTACTGCCCCCTACCCCCCAGCTACCCTTTAGCCAGGTGAGGGGAGTCCCGCCTCTGCTTCCCTCCGGAGGAGATCCACCTTACTGTGGGCCTGGACTAGAGGGCACTGTTAGTTTACATAAAGCCTCAGGTTTCTTCACTAAAAGAGAACCACGGGGAGGCAGATGTTCTTCAAGGTAAAGACCATTCACTAGTATCATTTCCCCTCAAATGGTGTTAACTTGTCATTCATTTACTTATCTATGTGACCTTTGGGGTGCATGTTCACCCCCCCTTTATGTGCACATGCCTCACTCGCCCTCCGCCCAAACTCTCCTGCCTGCCCCGGCACCCTCCCTTTCTCTTAGCCTGTGTGGATTAGGCCGCAGCCGGTCCCCAGCAGCAGGGATGAGCTGTGGGTGCAGAGGGCCCCGTGTGGCTGGACAGGGGGCTCGGCCACATCCCAGCAGACGGCAGCACAGACATGTTTACAACGGTGCTGTCCCGTTTCCTTTTGCCGCCCCTGGTTACAGCAGTGAGGGCCGCGGGGATGCGAGCAGCTCAGTGGGGCACCCAGGGCTGCTCTGCGTCTGGGTTGCCCGAGGGCCCCCCCGCAGCTGAGGCCGGGAACTCACCCTCGGCGCCAGTGTGCAGGGGGCCGCAGGTGGTGGCGGCACGTGGGCGGTGCTCTCTGTAAAGCAGGCTCCGTTCCTCTCGCTCTCTCGGTAACTGATGATAGAGAAATCCCCACGAGCCCTTAAGAGTGGACCAGGGTGGGCTTGCGGGCTGGTAGCTGGGCCCCGGCTCACGAAGCTTGCTGGCATCTCCAGACCTGCTCGTGCAGCAGCGCCACTGAGGGGCGGGGCTGCCGGGGCGTGTGCCCGCTTGGAGAGACCCAGCCAGGCCTGTGTTAGTGCAGTGACCCTGCTGAGGAAGGCACTGACGCCCGGTGGCTAGTGTCCTCCAGCATTAACCAGTGTTGAGCCTGCTGGCCGTGGTTCCTGCTAACTCTTCTGTGGCTGTTGTCCTTACCTTTATGGCAGACTCGGAATGTTCACTCTCTCTAGTCCTTCCATCCATCTAGCCCACCCATCTTCTCTTCCATCCACACATCTGTTCATCTACCCATCTATTTTCCTGTCTTCCTTTCCATCCACCCACCATCCATCCACCCACCCACCCATCCACCCACTCAAACAGCCATCTTCACTTCCATCCATTCATCTACCCATCCATCTGTCCATCCACCCACCCACCCACCCATCCAGCAAACAAGCCTTGAATAACAACTAAGTATCAAGCATTATGGAAGGTGCTAGAGACAAAAATGAGTGAGACAATCTTTGGTTGTCAAGAAGCCAAACAAGAAGAGTTGACACACAGTACAGTGCTAGCTTATGAGCTCTGAGGTCTAGACTCAGAAGCCTGCTGGGGCTAGGGAGAGGTGGGAAGGATGTCTGAGCTCCGTGGGTGGCTTGGGATTCACGTTCCAGGAGGAAAGGACTAGCTTTCCAAAGTCTAGGTGGACGGGATGATACAGAGGGCGAGTGGGGTGGAATATTGGTCTGGAGAGGGGCTCAGGGCTCAGAACCTGCCAATCCTTACAGGCCCATTGAGGAGTTTGGACATAATACTACACAGGGATGATTATTAGCCTTAGCTTCAAGGACAGAGTCCCCCAGGAATTTGAATTTGAGGAGTGGAACGCCTGGTTTCCGCTCACGCTGTAACAAGGTGTCTACTTTTGTCTGATTTAAGCATTGAGCTGTGCCTGAGAGATCCTTCAGAGAAAAGTTTCTGCCACTTCATTTGAAAACCACAGGCCTAAATGATGGGGTTCCTGGTATGCCTCTGACATACAAAAAGTTGCTTTAGACTGATAAATAAGCAACATGGAACTATCTCAAGTCTGGGTAATAACCACAGCTAGGAGGTGGCTGAAAGTGGTGTCCCAGGCAGGTCCAGGGTCCCCACAAGTCAGGGATATTCAGACTCCTCCACAGGGGAGAAGAACTGAAACCACACCAGCAAGCCATGCCCAGGAAATTGAAATTCAATCAATCATTGCTTGACAAGCTTTCCACCAATCAGAACTGCACTGCACAAAAGCATCATTTGCATAAAGCAGACCTAGCCCCACCCCCTTTCCCTGTATAAGCTGCTCAGGGCAGTGCTCCTGGGCATTCAGCTCAGACACTTTTTGGGTGTGTATCCCCTGGACTAGAGGGTAACAGTGAGGTGGTTCATTGGGGGCTGGCCAGAAGCAGAGATGGGGAGCTCTTCCCTGGGGCCCTTGGGGAAATGGATGTGTCCTGGTGGGCCTAGTGAGTGCTACGTGGGACACACCAGGGATCATACGAGGAAAAGCGGCCTGAAACCATCAGGGTGTACTGCGGGGTTGGTCCAACGGCCTCTGAGAAAGAATGTAACTCAGGTATATTGCACAAGACCTCTCATTTATGTGACAATGTGACACAACCTGCATGTCATTTGAAAACTGTGGGACCTTCCTTCTTATCTTCCTGGAGGGGCTGACCAGCCAAGGGGTGGGTGAGGAGAGCCGGGGGCCTGAGTTCAGCAAAGCCACCCCGCTGCAGTGGGCAACGCTGACAGCTTGGGAGACTCTCCTGGAAAGGCTGACTTGGTTTAGCATCAGACCCTCAGCTTGTTCGGCTCCACCTGAAAACACTCTGAGTTGTGGCAGGTGGTGAGACCAGCTCTCCCAGGACCCTTGCGTGTCTTGAAATTCCGGGAGAAACAAACTGCAAGATGTGGGAAGGAGCAGGGCTGACCTAGTGCTGGGTCTGGTCAGGGGCAAAGCTGGGGAGAGGTGGATGGGGGCAGCAAAAGGAGAGAGAGGAGGGACATCAAAGGGAGAGAGAGAGAAAGAGAGGGAGACAGGGAAAGAATGCGAATTCTCACCCATAATACTTAGCTTGGATTCTGGATATGAGGCCTGGCACCCTGAGTGGTCCCGTGGCATGACATGCCACTTTTAAAGCCAGTCATGCTCCACCTCTAGAAAGGGAAGTCCCATCGGCTTCTTTGGATGGACTCATAGACACACAGACACACACACACACACACACGTGCGCGCGTGCACACGCACACATACATACACAGTGAAAAAAAAATCAAGGCCATATAAATTTTGTTTTTATTGTTCCAGTCAAAAAAAAGAGGAACACCTCAATATGTAAACAATTTCCCTAACACAGCGAGTTCTTAAAGATATATATATATATATATAATATGTATATTATATATATATATATAAAATTCTAAAAAAAATTTGGCATTGTAGTGATTCTCAATACACGGTTTGTGCTTTCGCATGGAACATGCTTTCATCTCATTGTCCGTGCACAGGTGCACTTGGAGTCGTAGAAAGAGAGTTACAGAAGGACAGAAAGTCACGTCAGGAGCCAAACCAGCACTGGAGCCCTCCCCAGCTTTTTTATTCAGACACCTCAGTGGAAAGATTGGCAACGTGGACTTCAGGAGCAAATCTTACTTATCAGGAAGAAAAGACAGCGCCTTGGTAGGAATTTTGGAAACAGGTATTTCCTTGCTTTTCTTCCGTTTCTCTCTTGGGGATCATTGGCTTTGCTTGGGGAAGACTTTACTTTGCGCATTGCTTTGTTTCATTCCTGCACACCTCTCCTCTCTCCCACATCACCCTTGTTTTATGATTTTCTTGGACATGTAGTTTACTGCTAAGTGCTATTGAAATTCCACTAGTGATTTATTGTTTTTGCTAGATGCACAGACTCGTTTCAAATGTTCTAGACAGCTTTGTCAAGGGCCATTTTGCTTTTTTCCCAGTGAAAGTTCTTTTTAAAAACTCAATTCTAAAGACTTAAGAGCCTCTAAGTGCTGGGGTGGGTTTATTAATGGAGGCGTCATGCAAGCCTTGCTTTGCGTCCTTTAGATGGGGATCCTGGCTCTTCTAAAATTTAGCACCACTTTGCAAAATGCAAATTTCATCAGGTCCCCAGTAGACCACCCTGTCCCGCCTACGCTGGTCTACACACCACCTCTGCTCATGTTGGGTGCATCCCTGCAGCACGGGCCCTCTCCCGTGCTGGCTCCTCCACAGAAAGGGTCGCATCCCCACTGGATCCCCATTTTTCAAATCCTACCCAATCTTGAGGAATGTTGGGTGAATGTCCCTTTTCCCCTATGAAGCCATTCCTGATTGCTTCCATGAAAACTGATCTGCTTTCTTTAAATTGCACAGCAGTTGTTGTTCCCACCCCTCTCTATTAGGTGGCTTTATTCCTGAAATTAGAGTCAGTTTATTACCCTCTATCTGCCTCAGCTTCTTTATGTGTAAAGGGGCATCCGTGTTTGCGTGTTTCTATGGACTTGGCTTGGTGTTATCATTGGTCAGAGTTGGTTGTCATGAGGTTGAGGCCTTGTTGAAGACAGAGGAAGATGCCACTCTTTCTTGGAGTCTTCTGTGACGTTGACCACCACATTACAAGGGTTCACGGGCAACACAGAGTCAAGCAAACATGGCTTCAGAACAGTGAAGAGTGGGGGCATTAGCAGTTTTCAGAATATTTTCTTGCAGGAAACTTTCTTGCGTAGTTTCACTCAGCTGTTGGATCCCTGAAAATGGAAACACTAGTGTGTAACTGCCCCCATCATTGGCCTTGAAAACACCTTGAAGATGCTTTGTACCTTGAAAACAAGGTGCTTCTCTGAATGGTGCAAGTATTTGATAAAAAACTCAAGTTCTTAGAATAATTTCTGGGAACAAAGCTGAAAATTAAGTACTCCTGTGTTCTTATCTCTTTTTAGAAGACTCGTGTTTTTTAGGAAGGGTTACTGGAGCTGAAATACCAACATGCACCCCCGCAACACCCCAGCTTGATGACCTGCTTCTGAGGGTGACTGGGCTTTATTTGTCTAAGTAGTTCTTGGCAGTTCTGTGTGATGGCAGGAATGTTTAATAGTTCCTGACAGTTTTGTGTGATAATAAGAAAGAGCAAGTTTATGTCAAGAGAAACATAACTGTCTGCAATCATGTAAGTCTCAAGCCACCTTCAGAGGTAGACTCCATTTCATAGACTGAGGATCAAAAAGTCTACCGAATTTAGGGACTGTTGTGGACTTTTGAACTAGTGATCTTTTCAGAACAAATTCCTTTTTATCTTAGAAAATTACTCACAGAACAATCTCATATTTTATTGGGCCACAGTAAACATGCTGGACCTTAGTATTATGCTATTTTATTGGGAAAGGCAAATATGATGAACTATCTTTCAAGTAATAGTGACAGAAAGTGATATGACTAAAATAAAGCAGTTGAATTAAAATATTGCTATGGTATAGGATTTTTTTACCTCCCTAATTATGTTCTTCTTAGTTTAGTATTAACATTTTCTTTTTGTGCTTGGGGTCCCTGATGATTCTTTCACGGAGGGTAAAAGCTGGGCTTCTGGTCAAAGCACATTGCCAGTAACCTGCTGGGGATGATTAAGTTGCTCTTGGATAAACTGGCTGGGTGTATTGCTGCATTTATCTTCTATCAATGAAGCTATTCTTCCTTGGACCTTTTTCTACTGTACAGGAAACTATAGCACTGCCCACTAATACCTCATTTGTCCAGAAGGCACCTACTTCACAGCTTGTCTATTTGCTGTGGGATTTAATGGTAGTAGAGAAGAAGAGAGAAGGATGAGGCTGGTGAGGGGATGGATGATATATGGATAATAATAATATTTCACTGCTGCCAATAAATGAACCAGTGAAACTTTTAAACGCAGCTAAGAAAGCTAAACCATCTGAGGTCATTTAGTACTGGTTGGTATAGATTAGTGTTGGTGTAGGCCAGAACTGATATTAGAATCATAGAAGCAAAGACTGTGGAAGTCAAATGTTTGCTGAAAAAGATGAGGAAACTTGCAGTAAACAGTTTTCTCAAGCTCACATGGAACATTCACAAGATAGACTATATTCTGGGCTATAAAACATAGCTTAACAAACTTACATAATGGAAATCATACAGTGTTTACTCTTGGACCACAATGGAATTAAACTAGACAAAACCCAGAAAGACAGATGGAAAACATTAAGTACTTGAGATTCATAACACACTTCTAAGTAACACATAGATCAGAGAAGAAAATTCAAAGAATTAAAAAAATGAACTAAATGAGAATGAAAATACAACTTACTAGAATTTATGGGATGCAGTGAAAGCAGGGCTTAGTGGTAATTTATAGCATTCAGAGTATGCAATAGAAAAGAAAAAAGATCTCATATCAAAAACTTAAGCTTTATCCTTTAGAAAAGGAGGAGTGAATTAAATCCAAAGTAAGAAGAAAAAAAAAAAGAAATACTAAAAACTTAGAGCAGAAGTCAGAGCAATTGAAAAATAGGGAATCAGTGGAGAAAATTAATAAAACCCGAAGTTGATATTTGCAAAGAGCCATGAAATCGACAAACATCTATCCATGGAAGACTACCACTACATTGTGTCAACCAGAGAAGTCTTCTTTCTTTTAGAAAAGGAGAAAATTTACATGAAAATACAAAGAGAGAGGAACAGGGACTCACAAGCCACGTGTCTTACTGTTGCCTGTGGTAACAGCGTAAGAAGCTTAAATGGACGTAGGTTTTCCAGTGGGGAGCCTCAAGCTGGGAATGTCCTCGATCCCACATGGACACCGGCTGTTGCGGGGTGAGCCGCAGACACTGAACTGATCTGGGACTCAAAGACGGAGGACTTGACACTAGGCTGTGGACACCGACGTCCCCTCTTGGAGAGCTCACCGGCTCAGTGGCCACTGCCGTGTCCCTGGGACAGCTGCCATCACTCCTGGCCTGCAGACTCTAGTTCAGTCTGCTCCATGGTGCCAGGCTGATTTTAACTCTGAAAGTTTGGGTGCCAGCTTCTACATCCCCTTTCATACCAACAGGAGGGGGTGTATTCTCAGGTTCGATACCAGATGGCAAATGGCAAGTTTGAGGAGAAATGATATTGGGCGGCTCTACATCCTGGGGTCAAAAATGAACACCTCAGATTTGAAATCAGGCATTCTAAGAGGACTTCCAAGACAGAGTTGAAGTTGCTTCTGTTTGGAGTGAGCTTGTTATTTCGAAGTGCTCTTTAATTACTTGCTTTGGACCAATCTTAACGTTTTAGGCAGAATTTGTTTAATGATTCATAATGGGAGCTCTGTGGACATTATCACATCAGATAATGTGAATTTAATTTTGGAATCTGTTTCGTCTCTAGGTGAGTGTGCTTTGGGCGTGGGTGTGTGCGGGCCTGAGGCGGCTCAGCGTGGGCATCTGAGAAGGAAGCGGCGGACATCCTATCCCCGGGGGTGCTGGTGGGTGCCTGCTTGCTTGGGGACTGTCTCAGAGTTAGTTTGGGGTCTCTACCCCCGAAGTCCGTCCCTAGCAAAGCAGTCCTGGAGCCACTGCCAGCTCTCCTTGGAGACTCTCTGAGTAGACCCTGCTGACAGGCTGTGGGTTGCCATGGCAGTAGCCAAACGCGTCCTGGGTAACCAGGCACCAAACGGCGCTGGCTGCTTCTCCTCCAGAGCAGTCTGTGCCAACAGTGGGAGAGGAGAGACCATCTCACCAGCACAGACATCTGGGTCTTCCACCCAGAATCCCGTGCACGGCACGAGTTCATCGTTGTTTCTGTTGCGCTAGATGAGGCGCCACGGGGCGGAGCAGAGACATCAGGCCCCCCGTCGGCAAGCTGGCTGGGCCCGCCCCACGTTGCAAAGCACAGGAAGATTCCACTGGAAAACCGCAGCTGTGCTCCTGGTGTAAGACCTCACTCTTCGCTCTGCGGGTCTCTGCCCAGGCACGCCCGCCCGTCGCTCACGGGCTCGAGAGGTGTCTGAGGGCAGGCACGGAATGGTCTCCACTTGTGGTCTCAAGGACAGACTTTGGACACAGCACAGTGAGTCTTCACTCAACATCGCAGACAGGCCGGGGACACGGCAACGTGTATGGAAACCAGGTCCTCGAATACAGTCTCAGCATCGGCGGGGAGCCAGTTTTGCTCATCAATGTTATAATAAAATAACATCATTGCGGGACCTGCTGTACACGCTCGATTAAAACTGGGGACCAATAAGTGGTAAGAGATAGGAGCACCCCAGTAACAGGTTCTTGGCTATAGCTCAGGAGTAGGATAAGCGTTCAAAGGAAGGTGCCCGGGAAGAAACTTCTGGTGGAGCGAGGACCTGGGTGGAGAGCCTGGATGAGAAGCTGTGCTGGCATGGAGGCTGTGTGGGCACCACGGCCAGCAGAAATTGTGTCTCCAGGAGTTGCCATCCAGAGGAGCTCCTGGCGAGTAGAGAAGAGACCTTGACGTGCCGAACTCATTGGTGGCGCTGCCAGAAGAAAGGGAGAGGGTGGGAATGGTCTGACCAGGGTGGCCTTTGCGTGGTTGTGGGGCAGGTTTGAGTGCATCAGGCCCTTTCCTTAAGATGACAGAACAGGGTGGGCCGTCTAGGGGCGTGGCTGGGGCTGCCTCATGAGTCAGCTGAGTTTGTGCTTACGCCTAACCATGCCGAAGAGTGAGGACGGTAGAGTGAAGAATGAGATATGTCAAGGGGAAAAAAGCACCAAGGTAACTGCCGTGGGACAGTGAGGTCCCTTTTGGGCTCCCGCCCACGTAGGCCATTTATGCTTTGGTATTGCGTGACTTGGACGTCCGGATGGGAGGGGCACGCTGCCTTGGGGGTCTGACTCATCGTCTTCACTCAGGTGGCTGTTTGGTGGGGTGGAGAGCAGAGGCAGGTAAACCAAAGACAAAGGTCTCCAGCAGACTCTCCTTGGGGGGGTCATTGTCTAGATGGGCAGGAGCCAGACTTTAAAGGAGAGACTCTCCCTGAGAGCCTTCAGCAGGTGGGCATGGCCAAGGCTTCTGGACTACCCAAGGTGGGATTACCCAAGGCTGAGCCAAAGGAGGGTATCGCTCATCCCTACCTCCCAGGCAGCAGAAAGGCAGAAAGAAGATGATGCTAGAATGGCACCACCATGGCTGGACGTGGTGAAAGAATCCATGGCAGGATTCTTTCCACTTTTCTAAGAGTGTTGACAGCAGCTCCGGCTGTACCCGCACAGCCGACGGGCACCTGCATCTCTGTGCTTCAGCTGTTCCAACTCTACGAGGGGTCTTTGGTGGTGGTAGACCTCCATCGACACACTGCACAAGACGCTTAGCCTGGACGGGGTTTTACTAACCAAAGCAATCTCATCTGAGGCTCCTGGGTTTTCCTTCGAAGGGATATTTTATGATTTCTACCAGAATTTAAAAAATGATGCTGACTTACATGTTTACCTCACTAGTGCCTGTGAGTAGCAGCTATTTACTTTGCCTGGGAAACCCAGCCCTGCGTATTCCTGTGAAGCTGGCTGGCGCATGTCGCAGCCTTCATGCGCTGGTCAATACAGTGGGCGCAGGGGCTTGCTCTGGACAATCGCTCCCTACGTAGGGGACATGAAAGTTGGGACGTTTCATTCTTTGAAACCAGTATCTGCTGCCTCTGTGGTCACAGTTCTCTGACCAAACACAGAGGATCGTGATCTAGAAGGGTGGTGTCTAAAGATAACTTTAGAAACGCCGTTTTCCCTGGTGACAAGTCTCCCTCAGCTAATCACACTGACCGTCTCCTTGAGTCCCTCCTGTGTGACGGTCCCTCGGGACCCTCTTCTTGGATTAGGTGGATGTGGGAAGCCTTTTGCCAAGGCAATGAGGTCGAGTACAAGTTTGACTCCTTCTGCAGTTATTTAAACTTTGCGGCGTTGAGCTTTGTGATTCCCCCCCCCGCTATCTTGCTGAACCCCCTCTTCTGTCCTGCTGTCCCCCCTTGTCTTGCAGATGCCTTCGCCCACTAGCTTCACACACTGGGCCACGCCCGTCACAATTTCCTTCACTCATCTGTCAGCTGTTCAGCATCCCAATGATCTGCCACAGAATTTTTTCTTTCCCACTTAATTTCCAGGAAATCACTTCTAAGAGAACTTGATATATTTTTAAATAGAGTCGAGAAATAAAGAAGCAGCTTGGCTGACCTATGTCTGGCTTTGAAAATGCTTCCTCAGAACACAAATGAGTTCTGTCAGCGAACTAAAGAATGTCATTTAATATTGACTTATCTCAAAACCTCGTCTAGATTTCTTCCAGCCAGTATTTCTGTGATGACCAATCTTTATCTCAGGCTTCGGACTCAGAAAGCTGCCAACAAGCCAACAACCTCTCCTTACTCTTCTGTTCCCCTTGCGCTCTTTTCAAAGACCCACTGGTTTCCCAAGAGAAACACTGAGCTCCTTTATTCGCGTGTTAAGCTTTCAGCCACGTGACTAAGAGCCAGAAGTAGTAGAAGGACGAGAGCAGAGTTCAGGGTCATCTCCATCACCAGTTGTAGCTACAGGAACAGGCAGGGGAAATCGGGAGAGGCCTGTTTAGTTCTTCCAGAGAGTGGGGAGGGTAGCAGGCTCGGGAGCGGCCTCTGGTTTGACGTAGGGTGACCACGGCCTGTCCACTTCACCCCACTGAGCGGAGACCTGTGGCCCAGCTCTGCAGACATCTAATGCCCATGAGGGTCAGTGAAGGGACATCTCAGTCCAGTTCTACTGGGAACCCCCATTTCTCTACTGGTCATCAATGCGTGGTTTTGCTATATTGCAGCCTAGCCCACCCTGCACCTTGCTGCCTGCTTATTTGTACTCTGCGGGGAGCGCTGTGAAAAGGAAGGCGTCTTCCCTTGAGACTGACACTGTAACTGGGCCTTCAAGGTCCCGTGAAGCAGCACTGTCCCTCTTACCAAAAACTTGGTCTATTTTCTTCGACCAGGCCCGTGAGTGACGCCAATCGATTCACACTGGAAAAGGATGTCATTATTCTAAATGGCTCAGGAATCTCTTCATGGTATTAATAGCACTTAGTAGCTCAGAAAGGAGGCAAACCCTTCCCGTAAAGGGCCTGATAGTAAATGTTCTAGCCTGCTGGCCGTGTGGGCTCCGTTTTAATTACTCAGTTCCGCTAGCACAATGTGAATGCAGTCATATCCCTACGTCAGTGAACGGGCAAGTCTGAGTTCTGGTGAAATGTTATTTGTGGACAGCGAAATTTGGATTTCAAATTTGGATTTCCATGTTACAAAATATCCTTCTGCTGTTTTTCTCCCCAGCCATTGGAAAATGTCAACGTCATCGCCAGCTTGCACGTGGGGCATAAACAAGGTGGTGGACTGGATTCTCCGAGCAGGCACGCCCAACGTTTTCGCAGCGAACAGAACCGTTGGCTTATGCCACAGCACCTGGGTTCGAGACCCGGATGTAAATATACTGGCTTGGAACCTTGGGGAAGAGAAGTGATTCAGTTTGCGCAAATCCTAGTTTTCTTCTAGAAAGTGTAGGTTATAATCCTCAGGCTCTCAGGGTGAATGAGAATTAAATGAGATGATTGCACTCACGCTTGAGTGCTCCCCACACACCCGGGAGATGTGGCTTTGGGCTCTTGTAGGCAGCGTGCTTTGCTGAAGCCCAGCCTAGCCTGGCAGAGGCCTCACTTCTAGATGCTGCTCTACATCTGAAACACTCCACGGCCTTAGTTCAGAAATATTAGGAAGAGGTGTGTTTCACTCACTTATCAATGACCAGGTAACACTGTCTTGAATACAGCCGGGCCCTCAAGTCCAGAAACACGATCATATTATTTTACTGTAATGGAATACAGTGTCAATGAATCATCTCTATCTTTTTTCAGCTTCAGAGCTATCCGTTGAAAGGAAATCCTAGATGACACTGACCGTGTATGTAAGTGTTTCATTTTTAACTACCTTCTGGACTCTTCTGAGTCCTATGGACCATCCCTTAAGTCAGGGAGGGAACGACTAGAAACTATCAGACTATTGGCAAGTGGCTCTGGAAATGAGTATGAACATTTTAACTTCTAAAATTTCGAATCGCTCAATGAATGAAATGACTTCATGTTCTTTGGGTGAGTTCAAGTTGCTTCTTAAAGACATTTTTAAGATCTCATTTCCTGCCCTTCATTCCCCGTCCCCCAACTTTGTAAAGGGTTTCTGAACAGTCCAAGGATATTTGCTTAATCTAGATAAATAAATCTAGATAAACAAATAAATAGAGCACAGGGGAAAAAGCAAGCAATGTAAGGACATTTAAGGAGGGAAAGCATAAGGACGATGCCCCGGAGACTTCGAAATGTAGACTTTACAATGAAGTCATTGAGAATTTTTAATTAGAGTCTCATGAAATATATACATTCCAGAGCCCTAGTTTGGTTAAACCAACAATAGAAGATTGTGCTTCAGAAATAGGCTGACATTTTTAGAGACAGCAGCTGGATTTCTGTCAGGGAACATAAGATAATAAAGTAAATCAATGCATCTGGAACTGGGGAACTGGAGCAGATGGGACTACAGGGAGGGAGGGGCGGGGCGAGCAGAGGCCTCTTCTGTGGACACAGTCTGTGGGGTCAGGCGGGCTGATCACCATGTTGGGAAGAAATGGCAAAGCCGTGGCCTGTTTCCTCCCAGTGACTGCGGACAAGTCAATCTGAAAGAGCGTCGTTTGCGCAGGGCACAGTTAAAACCAAACAATTTTATTAGTTACATAAAGTAGACTAAGTGCGTAGGTGCTCTTCCAACTGGAAAGCCTGCGGGGTGGGTGAAAATGAGAATCTGAGGGTCTCCGCAGCCCTTGGGAGGTCCTGCTTCCAGCTGAACCTGTCCTTTTCTTCCAGATGGGGGTCAGCTGTGGCAAACGGTCACCTTCTAGTCCCAAGTTCTTGTTCGGCTAATGGATCCCGCCATGCTTTTATGGAAAAGCGACTCAGACATACCGACCGGACAGACCAGAAGACCAAGCTGAAAGGGATCCTTGTCAGCACAGGTCTTGTTGCATTCACATCGGTTTATTTATTTTCAGAGCACTTGATTTGCTAACAAAGTGACCGAGGGCTGGGTGTTGGGGACTAGGGTGGGTAGAAAGCCAGGGTCACCTTTGTTGAGCTGTCTTCATGACAAACGCCATTCAGGACCTTCTGCTTAGAAAATCTAATCTGCAGGAGCTTCCTTCAGTCCCAAATTTTAGCAATTGACACAAAATACACTGTGTTATCAATAACTGTAGAAAAATAGACACGTTTGATGGGGAAGGTTCTAGTCCAAGGGTTTTTGGGAACATCCTCCAGGAAAGGTTCAGAGGCTCATGTTACAAAAAAACGAGATTTGGTTCATGTTTGGTCTCCACCTACGTCAACATCAAAGACGATGAGAAACAGGGTGAGCCCTCACACCCTGCGCCCCGCTGTGGAGACAGACTCCGATGTGGGCGCAGACGACCCGGGACGAGGCTCCTCTGTCCATTGTGCTAAGGGACCCCGAGCCCCTCTCAGACCGCAGGCCGGGGTGTCCTCTGAGCCGAAGTAACGGACCGCAGTAGGCCCACCGAGTCTCAAGAGCTGAATGAGCAGACTCCGCAGCCCCTGCTCCATCTTGCTTTGTGCTACCCTGCCTTGCCCGGGGCTCTGGGGGTGTGGCAGGGTGAGCGCCCCCAGGCCAAGAGTGCCCTAGTAAGGTGTTGGCGAGGTAAGGCCACAGTCACTCCACATGGCCCAGCAGGAAGGGGTTGGGGCTCCCCCTCCTTCTCCATGACAGCCTTCTCCGTCAAGTGTGGGGTGAATAGATGATTCGGCAGACACCAGGGCTGGAGGTGAAAGGCTGGCAGACAGGAGAGGGCTGCAGCCAACAGTTTTGTTTTCCAGTATCAGTGTCCTGAAGCGTTTGTTCTGGTGAAGCCCTCGGATGTGGGAGAAGACACACCCCAAGTTAAATGTGGAGCCACTTTCCTTGTCTCCGGGGCGTGCTTGTTAGTGGACGGTGCCCAGATGACAGCCAGAGCCGGGAGGGACGGCCAGGCTGCGCTCTCACCCCCGCGGTGAAAGCCTCAAACGCCAGAGCTGCAGGAGCTGACAATGAACTTGGATCCGGTCAATGAATATTTATGATGGACAGCTGTCGGGGAACAATTTATGAATGTGAAGTTAACGTGAAAGAACTGTTACAGTGCAAAATCTCCACCTGCCCTTGAGGTTTGTCTAAGATTTTCTTCCTTTTCTTATTAGTTCATTTGGATTCATTTTCACTTTGTAGTTTAGATTTTCAATACATTTCCTTCCTTCCTCCCGTCCTTCTTCAGTCGTTTGTTTTCTTTTGAATGGGAGACACTTTGGGTTCGATTTCTAACCTGTGGCACACTCTTGAGAGATTTCTTAGACGTCATCAAGATTGTTGATATCATCTCTGAATATTACACCGGTCACTGCATCACAACAAAAGAACAAGAATAAAGACCAACGCTAGTGATGCTGATGGATAAGCCATGGTGGCAGGAAGCCAGATGGGGTCAGGTGGGGTCAGAGGCTCCAGCGTCCATCACCCACTTGAGCCTGTGAATTTCTTGGCTTTACACCAAGACCATCTTCGGCTAACTGACACGCCTCATTTTTCTAATGGGCCGCAGTTTCTTCTCATGACAAAGTAGAACAGCTGGAGAATCAATGGTGTTGCAGAAGAAAAATTTCCCACACTGCTGTGCTACAAAGGCGCAAGCTCAGGTGAGGAGCACGGATGAGGCTTTGGACTCACCGGTGTGTCCTCCTTGGGGGATATTCTCGAGGCTGGGCAGTGAGGCCGTTGTGGCTTACAGAAGAGGCCTCAGTTTGTAAACATTTCACAGTATATCAGCGTGTTGGGTGGTGAGCTTTCCCGTCTCCTGGACCTCCCAACTTCCCCCAGACCTATGGCTTATTAGATTCGATGAGAAGATCAGCAAGGACCGTGAGGAACAGAACGGCCCCTGGACATGAACACAGGACAACAGCCATGCACTAAAGGGCCGGTGGTCAGTGGGACCAAAGAAATTTGGAAAGCACAGACCTCAGAACAGAAACGCCCACTGGACGTCGGGAATCTTTTTTTTTTTTTTATCTCATTTTAAAGTGATATATCTACATCTACGTTAACTATACATCTATGTACATTATTTAAGAGTTCTGTTCTACAGTACTTTTGTACATGCTGGGTTTTAGTACTAATTGCAAAAAAAAAAATAATTACATAAGGCATGTATATGTACAGTGTCTTAGCTCTCGCCCACCTGGGGCCTGTAACTGCAGTGCCCAAGTGGGGCAGGCACCTGGCCCTGGAGGTGAAATATGTGGGTGTCTGTAGAATCGAGGGCCCTAGTCTATGCCTCATGCATGAATAAGTAGGCACCGGAGACCTTACTTGATGGATCCCAGGTAAATTCCTGACTCGCTCCCGAGTGATCTGGTCTCATACAACACATGCAGGAAAGTAGCTCCAATGGCCAGGAGTCGAACACTGCGGTTTGGGGAGGAGACCAGCTTGGGCCACTGACGCTGGCACAGTGAGCCGTCACCGAATCCGTGTCTACCTTGTCAACCTGAATAACTGAGAGAGGGCAGGTAGATATTTTACACCTTGAAGATTTGTTTTCTGATAACGCTAAAATCAAATATAAATAAAGAACAAAATCAGAGAGACTGAAAAGAAAGAGAATGAGAAACAAGGCCAGGCTGCCAGGCAGCGGGAGAGGAGAAGGAGTCGCCAGCGTGGGGACTAAACTTTGGACTCGTTCTCGAGGTTGGCCACATCTCCATTCCTCTCCGTTTGCTCTTCTGGGTTCTTTTCTTCCTCCTCGGTCTCCAGTTCTGCATGTTGGTTGAGTTTGCTGGACACAGACCAGCTCAGGGGCAGCTCTGCCCTGCTGGCCAGCTCGGCCAGCTCTTTGGCACTGAGAGACGGGGTGCTGGTCTCGTAGGTCTCGTGGAAGCTGTTGTAGTCCACCTCGTAGAAGCCGTCTTCCAGCGTCAGGACCGGCGTGAACCGGTAGCCCCACAGGATCTCACTGGTGATGTAGGAGCTCCGTGCTTGGCACGTCATCCCTGCAGAGAAAACGGAGGCTTTAGTCTGTGAGGGGGTGTCCCGTGGCCAAGGGCACTCAGGGAGCCGGCCAGGGCTCCAGCTCGCAGCTGTTTGGGTGGCGACCCGCTCAGGCTTCTGCTCCCAGCAGGCGGTGGGGATTCTAGGCCTCCAGGTGGTATCCTGGGGAGACACACACACACACACACACCTGCACACACGCATATGCACGCACACACGTGCACACTCATGTGGTTCTACCTTGTCTGCTCTTTGAGAACCCTGAGTTCGGGGAGACTTTGGAAAGCTGCTGCCTCCTGCCGGGACCTGCGGCCGGCCGCAGACTTAGCTAAGTTTGGCTGGTGGAACTACGTGGGCATGACTTTGGGCTGGAGCCCTGGGCAGGGTTACCCTCCCGGCACCTGGCTGCAGGCGGGGACGAGGGCCCCCAGTGACGTCAGGCGAGATGGAGTCACAGGCTCCCAGGCTCTGGGGGACCCGAGTTCTGACTGTGCGATAATCCAATACCCGAAAAGCATTTCTCCTCCTTCTGAAAGACAAGAAGTCTGCTTCTAATCGGTGACACCCTCCCCTCCCCGCCTGGAGCTACTGGCAGCCCTCAAGTGGATTTCCTTTAAATGCAACGTGCCCCACCAGAATCACGCCACCCATCTCCTGGGACAGAGATGAGGCTGTCATCTTGCATAAAACATGGCGGAGGCCATGGACGTGTTTTCTCCTCAGCGCCATTTCTCCTCAGAAGGTCCTCAAAGCGAAAGCACTAAAAGTGTATCGTATTTTCAGTGACCTTGTTTCTTCAGTCCTTCACGCGGGGTAACTTTCCCATCAGCTGGGCAGACCCAGGGCACACCGAAAAATTATAATTATTTTTGAAATCAGGTGAAAGAAATTAACTTTCAGGTAGAAGCCCGTGTCCACAGAGCCATCAGCACCCTGACACAGTCGCAACGCGCAACACCATTCAAGTTTTTAAAACGGAGTGAAGGCGCCACAAAGGACTGGGCGGCCGGGCGGGCGGGAGAGCCACCGCCGGCCTCTGGCTCCCGAAGGCCCACGGCGAGGCTGCCCTGCGGGAGCACTGCGGCGGGAGGAGGCGTGCGGGGGCTGCACGGGAGGCTTCGGGCTTACAAGGTGCCCCCCAAACAGTGCCTCGGCTCCCCCTGGGTAGCAGACGAAACTGGGTACGGTCTCTGCAGCCATGTCTGCCGCATGCCTGAGCCAGCCTTGCGCTCTTCAGCCTCATCTTACCCCGAAACGCGACCTTCCTCAGGGGTCCCTGAACCCCACAAGTCTCTCCGCTGAAACGGCGTCGCGGGGCTTCTGGTGTTCAAAAGGGGAAGCAGCACCGCTTTGCTTTCTCAAAGATGCTGCTCTTCTGAGTTAGCAGGTCACCTGTTTGGGAGGGGTGGGGAGGGTAGGGGATGGCAGGGAAACAGGGGTGCCCGATGGGAATGGGGTCCCCCGTGTGTCCAAACAGCATTCCCTGGGGAAGAGGTGATGGGATAACTTCACAGCTTTTTTTTCCTAAAGAGAGTTGGTGTTTACTGTAAAGCGACCAGGAAACAGACGGGGAATGAAAGAATTCCGAATGCCTGCGGGGGCTGGGGCCTCTGCACCCCCGAACTTGCTGTGGTCTCCGTCTTCTGCCTGGCCCCAGTGGACTTTCTCCGACGGGCACTGCCGTTGCGCCCAGGTGGCAGCTGGTGGTTCGTGCTGGTTTGTTTCCTTGATGGTTAGAAATTGGGTCTCTGTGGCGCTGAAGACCCATCTCCATGGCACCCTTGACTGATTTCTGGGCACATCACCACGGACAATTCCACAAGCCAGACTCAGCTTTGAGATGGGTGAGACCAGACTGTGGAGGGGGATGTGAGCTTTGGATAATTCTTCTTAGTTGCATGGCCATCTTCATGTAGTATACCTAGGTAGTTACCACGAGCCTCCGCTCTTCTAAACGCATCATTCATTATTTCGTTTACCTTTTCTAACACCTGGAGCGGATGGTGGCATCATTTCTGTTTTTTAAAAAGGATTTATTTTATTTTATTTATGCATACAAGAGCTGGGGTATAAGCCATAGGTGTGGGGGCAGCGGGGAGAGGATTCACCAGAGACAGATCAGAGAACAGAACAGGCAGATCTACTGAAACACACTGCTGAGGGGAGCAGCAGAGAGACAGGAGAGGTCTGCTGCGCCCCGTGGGTCAGCTCTGAACTCAGGCTGCAGTGGCTGGTGATACCTTGATAGTGCTGAGATTAACCCCTGCGCCACCAGGGAGGCCCTCATCTCCCTGTTTTATGGATGGCGGGAACCCGGCTTTTCCCTCTCAGGGGCAGGAGGAGATGCTGAGTGGTCCGGGCTGCAGGTCCCAGGGAGGAGGGCGGGCTCTTCCCAGTGTTGCTGGGGCTGGCGTGCCTTTGATGTCATGCTCAGGAAGGTGGATTGATTACATCACAGTGTCATCAGGTCTAAGTCATCTCCCCAAAGCCCAGGGGGTGCATATGTGTGTGTGTGTGTGTTTTAAAAATTACTGCATTTCATAATTTCTCCACCAGAGCTCTTTTGCTCCCTGATTAGTGTTCTAAGAGCCTAACTTGCAGGGAAGTAAATAGAGACAGTGCTCGGGATGTGGCCAACCCGTTCCTTGAGGAAGATTACCCAAGAAGCAGGGAGGAGGGGCTGGGGTGTCTGCAAAGCCGGCCCTTCCAGAGCCCAAAAGCCGCGAGGGTGGCTCAGGGATCTGTGCAGGCACTGGGCAAGCACAAGGTCAGGGCCTGGGAGATAGGGTTTAACGGGTGAAGTTCTATTTTTAGATTCTCAGCGACCAGCAGTGATGGGAGAGGTTCCGTGCAGAATACCAAGCAGATGGCGCTGTCTCCACGGAGGTCCCTGGATGAAGTCAGAGGAGTTCATTCATCAGGTAGACAATACATCAGAACTGCCCGAGAGTATGGTTGCAGGGAACTAGAATAAACCACCCTCACCACCTTTGAATACTGTGAAATTAATTTACATTGCCAGTATTTAAACACACAGAGCCCACGGGCTGTAGACACTTGGCTTTTTAATTTCAAATACCAGGCTACATGATGTGATACTTCCCTTTTCCTCTACCCTGTGCTCGTTCTCAGTAAGAACTGTACTAAATTAGCGCAGTAATAAAGTGTTCCTCGCTTGTGTTTATAAGGCTTTGCGTGGGCGAGCAGAGAACAATGTGGATGATTTACCCATCCCGGAGTCCAAATCAGACAGCAGGCTGTAATCTCTCCCTGATGCCTAATGATTTCACTTCAGTATGTTCAGCCAACTTCTGGTCATTTAAATGAGAACCAGCCCTCCCTTTGCTAAGGTTCACTAAACATTTGCATTTCTTCTGTTACCCAAATATTGGAGGGCCAGTGAGGTACCCCCCTGCCCAGCAGAACCAAATTGAAATGTGCATTTTTTTAATGACTCATAGAAAAAGGCATTTGTGGGTATTCCTAAGCCAACTCTCTCCAGAGTTAGCACATCCACAAATGAAGGATCAATGTTATTTATTTTTAAAGATTTATTTATTTATGCATACAAGCTGGGGTGCAGGCCAGAAGTGTGGGGTGGTGAGAGGATTCCCCAGAGATGCAGAACAGGCAGATCTACTGAAATGTACTGCTGAGGGGAGCAGCGGGGAGATAGGAGAGGTCTGCTGCGCCATGTGGGTCAGCTCCCTGACTGGGGATCGAACTCGTGCTGCAGTGACTGCTGATAGCTTAATAGCGCTGTGTCTTCCAACCCCTGCGCCTCTAGGGAGGCTCAATGTCTTTGTCACTGATTCCTCCCCACAAACACGAAGCAGTTTTGGAGTGCTCATACCGATCATTCTGCTGAGGGCTGTTTACACAAGATTCAGACCTCAAAGCTGAGGAAAGATATTCCTCCAGCTGAAACAAGAAAACCCACATGATGCTCAGATTGGAAAGTTCTACTAGGTATTGTAGATCACGGGCCTATCAAAGACTTCAGGTGCACTTGAACACCAATCAGTAAGCTCCCTTGCTTCCAAAATTCTACCCTCATACAACACCCACCATTGAAAGACCCAGCACCTATTTCTTTGTGTCAGTAATATCTTTCAAGCCATCCAAGTTTCTCCTGGCAAGAGAGTGACACCGGTCGATTCTTCCTTATGAGCCGACTGCACCTTCTTTTGTTAATGCTACAGGTGTTCTGTGTCCTTTTGACGCTATCAACCATACACCTTTGAGAGAGAATAATAAATTTCTTGGCAGTTCTTTTTAATCTTAGTTTATTCCCACTGAGGTAGCACAATCAACAAAGTATTGTGTTCAAAGTTACTTAAATTCACTTAAATCCATTCTTTTTTCTCCGTGGCTGTGTTCTCTGTTTTATATCCAGATAGGCTCATTTGTTTCCATTTGCATTTCCTTTGAGGACTTGCTTTTGTCATCTTTTCTAAAAAGAAATTTGTACACCAATTAAGTCAGTGGGTGATCAGGTGATAGAGTTACTGATGTCAAATTAGAATGTTCACACCTGAAACTTATGTAATGTCGACAATAAAAATAAATCGAGACAAGCAAAAAAAAAAATCATGTCTTCACTCTTAAAAGAATCAAGAGTGAGGCTATGCGCCTGGGAACAGCCTCGGGAGAGTCCGGGAAAGCTGCCCGAATTCTGAGCTTTTTAGGGAGGTTTATATACAGTCATTTCAAGGATTTTTGCAGAGGCAAGAAAATCCGCTTGGGTGTCTGGTTAATGCATCCATCGGCTGTTATCTGTGCATTGAGGGAAATAGGAGGGTGGTTCAAAGTTACCCTATTTCAAGCTTTGCCCTCTGGGACCTGGAGGCTTTGGCAAGACCATGCCCCTTTGAAGCCCGTTTTTCTTTGAAGTTACTGACTTGCCTGGAGCCCACTTCTTAGCTGTTGATTCAACTCCTGCCCAGGCCGGCCAGCTGCCTCTTGGCTCTTTGGCTTGCACAGTTCTCGAGACCAGGGTGGGGTCCCCTCGTTCAAGGCTGAGTTTAGCTTATAGTGTTATAAGCCAATGTTCCCTAACCAAGTCAGGCCCAAAAGATGGATAAAGACCCGCTGCATCGGGGCCTCCCTGGTGGCGCAGCGGTTGAGCGCTGTGCTGTGGAGCTGTCGGCAGCAGCGATGCGAGTTCGACGCCCAGCCGGGGAGAGTCCCACATGGTGCGGCAGACCTCTCCTGCCTCGCCCGCTGCTCCCCTCAGCAGTGTGTTTCATCAATCTGCCTGTTCTGCTCCCCACTCTGTCTCTGGTGAGCCCTCTCGCCGCCCCATGCCTCTGGCCTGTACCCCAGCTTGTATATATGGATGGATAAATCTTTAAAAAAAAAAAAAAAAGAAGGAAAAAGGACCCGCTGCATCGCGCCCCTGTGCTGCATGTGGCCATGAGCACTGGTTTCCGTTCTATCCTTCCTGTGTTTCCCTTCGTAATTTAGCAGCCAGAGCTCCACACCTGCTCTCATCTCCCAGGCTAAACAGCTTGGCCTTAGAAGGAGGTGTGTACATATGTGTGTATTCGAGGAGGAAGAGGTTAAGGAAAAAATAGGAAAGAACATGAAGAGAGAAACTGCCATGGGGTGGGCAATAGGCCCCTCAGAAGCTTCCCCAGGGGCCAGTGCTCGCTCCCCAGAATCTTCCTTGCTGAACTGCATTTGTTTATACCTTCTCCAGTTTGGGGGTAGGGTCCCTGAAACAGTGTTTGGAAACAGCATTTGCAATATGTCTAATATTTGCATTTATTTTAGATGATAATTCATTGAATCATGTTTTTATGAAGGACCTATGATGTGTCAGGCATTTTGATGGGTTCAGGGGGCACAATGATGACAGGGCCTTTGGGCTTATTGGATTTACAGTGACTGAGGATGAAATGGACAACAAGTAAGTGTGATATCACAACTATGCTAGGTGCAGTGAAACAAAGGTAGATTCTTCTGGAAAGCGATAACAAACAGAGAGATCACACATGGTTTGGTGTGGGCATTAATGACAGTGCCTCTGAGGACGTGACATTTGAGCTAAGATGTGAAGGGTGAGCAGAGGAGGAGAGGGAGGGGGCACCTGCACCGCAGCAGAGGAAGCACGCTGGCAGAGGGAGGGTCTGCTATACGAGGGTCCCTGGGGAGTTTAAGCTGAGAGTTGAGTGGATGAAGAAGACGTGGTTTCTATACACAGTGGAATACTATTCAGCAATCAAAAAAGATAAACTCATGGCATTTTCAGCAACATGGATGGAGCTGGAAGGGATCATGCTAAGTGAAATAAGTCAGGAGAGAGATAAATACCAGGTCGTGTCACTAATATATGGAATGTGAAATATCTAAGTTAATAGTAAAAAAAGGCAAGTTGAAAAACTAACCCTTGGTAGCTGACTGCAGAACTGAAATGCTGGGGGCGGGGGTGGGGGAAGGGAAGGAACAAAGAGGGAGGAAGCACAGTGGACTATGGTGATGGAATGTGGGTGAGTGGGTGGTGGGTGCACTATGGTGATAATAACTGAGGAGGGTACCCCACTATTACCTCAGTTAAAAAAAATCCTTAAGAACAACAAAAGGAACTAAGAGAAGACTAGTGTGCGTGGGGGGTGGCGCTGCAGAGGGGACAGTGACTCAGAGGGGGTCATAGAGCATGTGGGGGGAACAGCCAGGAAGCTGCTTCAGTAGCACGAAGACCTGGAGGAGAAGCAGGGGTGCTGAAGCAGTCTCAAGAGGAGGCTGAAAGAAGAGATCTCTGCAGTGAATCTCATGGGCGTGGGTTGGAAGGAGCTGGAAGGAGGAGAAACCTTCCAGGTTCCTGGAAAGGGGATGGATGGTGATGCCCCTGGGGATTTTGCGTGCGGGAAGCAGATGTGATGGGTGCTTGGCTGTAGAGTCCACCGTGACTTTGAGACGTGCAAGAATGTTGTGTGGATCTCAGACCTGGGGCAGATGAGATTGCCAGGGGAAGGCAGATGGAAGGGAAGTCTGGGGACAAGACTAAACCTTACAAGAAATTTGACATTTGCCGAGTGGGGAAAGCTGGCCCAGGATGTTGAGAAGGAAGCCAGGAGAAGAGAAGAGGGGCTGGCAGAAGCCGGGTCGGGAGCGTGTTTCCAGAAGGGCAGAGAGTTCACCGAGGCAGGAATGACGAGATAAGAGGTAAAATCGCCCCAACTAAGACGTGGGCCTTGGATTTCAAAATGGCAGCTGTAACCAGGGTGAAAGCTGAATGGTAAAGGACCAAGGGCAGGGGTTAAAAAATGAATCTGAGGTGAGGAAACGAGTGAATTTAGAGAAGCTTTTCAAGAATCTCACGACGAAGATGACAAGAGAAAGCAACTGTTAGCAAGGAGCGTGGCACGGAGAGATTTTAAATCTGGGAGCCACCTCGCCAGGCTTCACTTAGGATGAGCGAGGTTTGGGTTGAGGGGGCAGGGCACAACCCACTGGCTTAAGAAGGGGATAATCAATGTCTCACCGTCTGGAGAGATGGGTGAGGCTGGGAGAGCAAGGTGGAGCCACCCCCCCCCCCCCCATCAGACCGGGTACTGGTTTAGGCAGATGCGTGATATGGTGGCAAAGAGTTGAAGGAATTTCTGTCTGAAAGTTCTAATTTCCCCTGGGTAGTAGGAGGTGAAGGGGAGGAGGGAAGATGTGAGATTTTCTGTGTCGAGTGGGGGCGTGGGTTGATGGGAGAAACAAGGAAGGATGTAGCTGGCTAAGCGTGAATTTGCACGGCTATCCGTTGCTTCCTGATCGAGCCCAGGGTTGCATTAGGTGTCCCCTCCACTGTCGCCACGGACCTCGGGTCCCACGGCTTACAGAGCTTTTCCCTTCCGCGGCCACCGCCCTAAGAGGCGCACCGCTCTGCGCCCGCGCCTGCCCGGGAGGGCGTCACTGCGCCTCCGCCGTCGTCCGCTTCTCCTTCGTTTACACCTGCCCAGCCCGCTGGTCTGTCTGCAGAGGGACGCGGTTCCGCCTTCTCACAGCCGCCTTGTCGGGAGATGCTTCTGGGAGGGCAAGTGCGCCTGACGCAGGGCTGCAGCGCGGCTTCTCCCGGATCCCTCAGCGCCGCTGGGAATGAAAAGAGGCCTCGAGCAGGTTCCCTTTCTTCTTGGCTCGATGTGGTCCCTGCCTTCCCACGGGATGGTTTTCAAAAAGGCTAGAGGTGCTGTTCCCGGGGAGCGGGCGGGGCCCACGGGCGAGGCCAAGCAGCCACGTGAGCAGGGCGCAGAAGGTGGAACCCAGAGGCACTATTGGAGCACACGCCTGGGTCAGGCACACACGGCAAACTAAACAGAGGCGGGGGCCTCCCTTGTGGCGCAGGGGTTAAGTCTCAGCACTAGGAAGAAATCTTCAGCCACTGCATCAGGAGTTCGATCCCCGGCCAGGGAGCTGACCCGCATGGTGCAGCAGACCCCTCCTGCCTCCCCGCTGCTCCCCTCAGCAGTGTGTTTCAGTCCATCTGCCCGCTCTGCTCCCCACTCTGTCTCTGGGGAGGCTTCTTACCCCTCCACCTCTGGCCTACACCCCAGCTCTGGTATACAGAAATAAATAAATAAATAAACAGAGACAGGCGCCCAGAGCCAGGGACATCTTGACCCTGAAATTAAGTCTGGGTGAGGAGGCGTCCCCGGAATCCCTTGGAGGGCGGGGCCTGTGCCCAGGCTCCAGCTGGCCGCCTTGAGAGCTGGTCCTCCAGCATCTGCAGTGCAGGCTTGGGCGAAGAGCTTCTCTTGTGTTAAAACGGTGCAGCGAGCCAGCAGGAGGGGCGTTTGTGTGCAACTTTCTGAGGGTTTAAAAAACCCTGCAGAAGTGGGCGGTGGTGAGAGAAGAGGCTTCTGGCTTTTGTTTTTGGCTTGTCTGCAGAAAGTGAAAATGTACCCCAAGACTGTGCTCATTCCTGAGGGCACACAGGCAACTGTGGTCCAGAGGCAGAGTCCCCGGGAGGAGAGGGATAAGGAAGCCTAAGGAATTCTGGCACAGACTCTGAGCTCCCCGGGGCTCCAGGGCCTGTGGGGGATTTTCCCACTCCTGCTATTACGGGCAGCGACCCCTGGCCTAGGGGCTGAGGCACAGCTAGACCCTTGAAGTCCCAGGGAGTCCTCCTCTCTCCATCCTGCCCACCCCCCTTCAGAGTAAGTGTCTGTCTAGAAATGTTGGCTCCCACATTTCCAAATAAAAACTCCTTGTTCTTGTTCCCCAAATGATTACTTTGCTTTCCGTGTTTACACTAGCCGGAAGCCGAGAGGGGAATACTTCTAACTCACTTTCAAATGAGATGTATTTTAATAGGGTTTCCGGCCTCAGAGGCTTTGCTGCTTCCTAAGGGCTTACGTTGGTCAGATGGCTCTTCTGTTTGTTCATTTCTAGGCTTTTCTGGAAGCTGCAGCTCGATCAGAGCACACTGATGCCCGAGAAGTATGTGGAACTGGGCGGCTGCTTGGCCAGGAAGAATTCATAGGTTGTCTGCTCGCTTTGAGAAGCGAAGCGTGAGGGGCGGCACAGTGAGTCCCAAGAAAAAGAGATTGAAGAGACAATAAAGGTGAGAGCAGACGGCGAAGAAAGAGAAAACAACAGTGGGACGCTGCTGAAATGGACCAACCTCTGATAAAATTACCAAAAAGAAAGGTACTTGAAACAAATAGTATTTGCTAGCAGATGTGTACATAACAAAAGATGCAGCAAAGATAGGAAAGCATAACAAGAAAAATCACAAATATATATGAGGAAGCTTGAAAATGTAGATGAGGGAGACAAAGCGCCAAAGTGATTAAGTCTTCTTGAGATATACATATGTACATATGTATTTGTGTATACATGTAATCACTTTATCAGTGGAGAAGGCAGAACTTCAATCTACTCATCTTTTTCCGCTGTTCCTTGCCCAGTAGCTCCCTAACTGACCTTCCCTTTCTTTAAGATGGTTGCTGAAGCCACCTGGGCAAGTTACTCAGGGACTTTCCCATGTGCACAGGAGGAATACATGTTATTATTAAACTTAAAAAAATTTTTTTCTCTTATCAACCTGTATCAAGATCGATCCATCCATCCATTGATGCATCCATCCATCCACCTGACATGTCTACCTACTTACCCACCTACCCACCCATTCATCTGTCCATTCATCCATCCCCTATTTTGGGGGGTACACTTCAGTAATAATTTTGAACATTGTGGGGATGGGGGCTGTACAGGGGGAGTAACTGGTACCTGAAACCATCACCCTAGCCAGGAGCATTTACTCAGAGGTATTGATTGGCTCTTGCTTCATCTAGTGGGACAGGTCCAGGTGGACACCAGCCAGGCTGGTGGGCACTCAGGTCAGGGGGAATGATGGATTTTCAGAGGACAGTGTCGCTGGTTGTTTAGAGCAAAGAACAAGCTGGTCCCCAGCTGAATGCAGCTGGACTAGAGACCTCAGGGCACAAGTTAACTGTTAAAAGCCTTTGCCAGAAAACAAAGCACAAGTTTTTTATGACAATAATACAGGAACAGGAAAAGCTATTCCTGTATCATATGCCACTCCCACAGCCCCACGCCGACATTCCTAGCACACGCAGCTGACTCTGTAAAGGAAAGTGTAAAGGAAAGTGTTAAGTTTCACCACAGACACCACAAAAAAAAAAAAAATTCTGCCGGCCAGAAATAAGAAATAAAAATACCATGAGCAAAGAAAACCATGGACGTAGGACAGACTGAAAAAAGACGCATTTGCAAAGCCTAGAACTGACAAAAGGCTAATGTCCTTTTTCCATAATGAGCCCTTACAAATCAATCAGAAAATGATCAACTTTATCAGCAAAATGGGGGTGGGACAGAAAAAGAAGCACCAGTCAGTTTATTAAAAGATGCTCAGAGGACTCTAAGAAACGTCCTGACATCTGCTTTTCATCTCTCTGGCCAAGGTCAATGAGTGGCTCACGCAGTGTGGCTGAAGCTCGTGTCTTAGGCATGTTCCCTTCTGGAACTGGGACTGTAAATCCACCCACCCCTAGTAGGGCAAATTGGAAACATCAGGAGTAAAATCTGCACGTGCTCTTTCACCCCTTGGGTCTCACCTCACAGAATCTGTCTATGGAAATCAAAGAGGTTCCTTGTACTGTTCTTTGCAATAGAAAAAACGAGGAAGCTGGTTAGCATTCCTCACTCGAGTGCTTGGATATCTAAATATGGTATATCCATAAAATGGAATATTATTTTGCAGTTTAAAATAATGTGCTAGTAAAGATTTATAGTCTGTGTTACATTTTTTAAGAAAGCAATTAACCATGGGTAAAATGTCTGCTTCCATTTGAGTAGCAAAACATCAATCTGTATTCTGTGCGTGGACATATGCTTGGGAAAGCACGAGGTGTTTCTGGAAAGCAGTGAGCTGTGGTTCTCTCCCAGCAGCAGGCGTGGAAGGGAGAGGATGGAAGGGGGTGGCTTTTTCGTTATATTTTTTGTTAATGGAGTCTCATACAATGTGAAAGTATTATTTTTAATGTAAAGGCATACAAATTAAAGTAAAAAAAGAGGAAGAGCAATTGATCCTTCTATGGAAACCGTGAGGTTTTGCTCTGCGCCACTGTTACATGCTTTTTTCACTCACTGCCTGACTCAACTCTTGCTGCTCTCACTGTACCAGCCTTGAGCAAATCCATCGCCTTTATTTGTTGCTTCTCATCTACTCTGGTGTGGTGATATAGTCAGTTGAACTAATTAGATTTCTCATTAGAAAAAGAAGAAAACGTTCAGTTTATCTCCATGTCAGACTTAGCCACTGTGCTGAGTGGGGGATACTCAAAGGCTGGACACTGCGGGGCCTGTGGGGGTGCATTTCTCCCCTTACTTTTGGGTTCTTAGATGAATTGCAGAATCTAGATGGATTGAGTTGCCAGATAAACAAGTACTTGGTGGTTGAAGTTTCTTGGTTCTGCTTACAGCATATTCAGTGATTCTGGACGGTTCAAATTATTTTGATTCATTGAGTTCTACCATCCAAGATGGGAGGCCTCCCTCTTGTCTGATCTGTTTAGGCACAAAACACCTGGGTGAGTCTCCAGTCTTGAGGTTAGCTGAGGTTTTTTTCTTTTTTTGTGTGTGTGTGGGGGAAGGCTTGGCAGCAGTCATTTTTGAGCTAAAGTGGTTTATCATGACTGACTAGATGTGATGGGAGTCCCAGCTTATCTCACTGAAATTCAACCCGACAGAAGAGTCGCCAGCTAGTGAGGAGGATCAGCACTTATCCTAACTTGTCATTTTTAGATGTTTAAATCATCTGTCATTTTATAGGTAAGAACCCTTGCGCACTAGAGATACAGCGATATTTAAAAAGTAGCCTTTCCCACCCATGACTATCTATTATATTTCAGATTCTAATCTGGGCTCATTTATATTGTCTCATTTAATAACCATCAAACAACTCAGGCAGACATGGCACCCCTCATCAGACAAAAGAATGGGGTCCAGGAAAACCATGAATCTTGTTCAAGGGCAGAGGAGTCAAGATGTGAATGCACCTTTTGATGTGGGTCCAGGGTTTTCTCTGGAGGCCCTCACACTTGTTTCTCGACCCCATGGGAACTCTGCCATCACCCACTGCTGCTGACAGAGATGTCCTGACTCCTCTGAACCCTCTTCCCAATTAGACCTTGGCCTTGGATTTTTGCATCTTTCTTTGCACCCAATTTTAGCAAAAGTTTTGCTACATGGGTTTAGCCTGAGTCTCCCACTCTCCACCCCTGCACCCCTGAGCCGTGATATCTGATCTCCCTGGTCTGCTTCAGCAAGACCCCTATTAGGTCAGTTTAAGCAGAACCCCTCCTGACCCCCAAATTACTCTGAGTATTTCCCACCCACTGATAGCTCCACTCCTGGCTATAACCCCACACTTTTCTTTGGGATTGAGCCCAGCTCTATGCTGAGTCTCTACCTCTATTGCCATAGTTCTGATTAAAATCTGCTTTTGCTGATTTAACTTCTGTCAAGTTGTTTTTCCTTAAACACTAGTAAGATTTGCTCTGGGATATAATTCTAAGGGCCAAAGAGGTGGGGAAGAGGGATGTGGGTGTCAGGTAAGGTACCTGAGATTTTTCATTCATGAGACCTGTCTGTGCAAATTGGCTGAAAACCAGACTTGGTTGCTTAGTAAGTATTTTTGCTTAGCTCTACTGCTTTAGAAAAGGTTTTTAATAGACACAGTGGCATTATGGGTGGAAGTGGTAGTTAAAATATCAGATCCAGCTTCAGAAATCCTACAATTTGAGCACCTGGGAACTGCCTGGGCCAGCCCACCACCACCTGGAGCTGCGTCGCCATTAGAGGGTCTGTGGAACCCAGGAAAGTGCAGCGCGCACCTCACCAGGAGCCTCTTCTCAGTCAGAGGTGAGCGGAGTGTCCATGGAGCAGGGCACCCTCCTCCTGCGCACTGTCTGGGAACTGCCTGATCTGCCCAGCACTACCTGGAGCTGTGTCTCCATTAGAGGGTCTGTGGAGCCCCAGAAAGTGCAGTGCGTGCCTCGCCAGGAGCCCCCTAGTAATCAGAGCTGAATGGAGTGGTCACCGAACAGGGCACCTTCCCCCTGCGCCCCATGTGGGAACTGCCTGGGTCTGCCCAGCAGCAGCTGGAGCTGCGTTGCCATTAGAGGGTCTGTGGAGCCCAGGAAAGTGCAGTGCACCCCACGCCAGGAGCCTTAGTCAGAGGTAAGCGGAATGATTGCCGAGCAGGGCACATTTCTCCTGCACTTGGTTGGAACTGCCTGGGTCCACCCACCTCCAGCAGGATCTGCGCCCACCATTAGGTTAATCTTGAACAAAGGGAAGAAGCTTTTTGTGGTGCCACAGTCAGAAGCCTGCCACCATCCTCCCCTGGAACTGAGTAAATACAGTGGGAGTGAAACTTCAGAGACAGGGCTCACCAAAATAATCACATTACTGCCCCTGGGGAGGCTGGCATAACAGTACCAGACTCAGTCTAACCACCACCTCTGGACATCCCAGAAGGAACACCCCAAAGATGCCCACCAATACCAGTGACAAAATGGCCCATCACATCAAACAAATCAGAAAACAAACAACAGGGAGAAGGAAAAATACAAACAACCAAGCAAGCCCTCAGGGGAAGGACACACCACAAAAAGAAAATCAAGCACCAGAACTCAACAACAATGACATGGAAGAACTCTGCTTCTCTGATAGAGTATTTAAAATCATTATGCTTAAAGAAAAGAATGAAATGAAAAAATAATTAATGAACTGAAGAATGAAATTGAGACCTTAAAGAAGGAGAATGAGAGTTTAATGGAAGAACTAAAGATCTCTGGGAAAAGCAATGAAAACAGAATCGATGAAATGGAAGAGCATATTAGTAATCTCAAAGATACAGAAATTAAAAGAACCAGAAAGGAAAAGGAAATAGAAACACGAAGGGAAAAGAATGAAGAAACTCTTCGAGAACTATCTGACACCATGAAGAAAGGAAATATAAGAGTTACAGGAATCCCAGAAGGAGAGGAGAAGGTCCAAGGAGCAGAGAAACTATTTAAGGAGGTGATAGAAGAGAACTTCCCAAGTATGAAAATAGACATACAAGAAGCTAGAAGAACTTCAAATTACCATGGTGTTAGAAGAACTACACCTAGACGTATAATAGTAAAAGTCACACTAGTACAGGATAAGGAAAAAATATTGAAGCTGACAAGGGGGAGGAAACAAATAACTTATAAAGGAAAACCAATCAGGTTGACATCAGACTTCTCCGAAGAAACACTATGGGCAAGAAGAGAATGGAGGGACATATTCAACAAACTCCCGGACAATAAATACCAACCAAGAATACTTCACCCCGCAAAGCTCTCCTTCCTCTATGAAGAAAGGATCAGGACCTTCCCAGACAAAAAGTCTCTCCAGAAATTTGTCACGACTAAACCCCCACTCCAAAAAATACTACGAGAAGTCTTAAAGCCAAAACCAACAGAGGAATGAAAAAGAAGATCAGAATAAGGCAAGGAATAAAACCACTAAAAGAGAAATAAAATGACAAGTATAGGTGCCAATGTATCAGTACTAACTCTAAATGTAAATGGACTAAACTCATCAAGAAAAAGGCACAGAGTAGCAAGATAGAGCAAAAAACAACCCAACCTTCTGCTGTCCACAGGAAACACATTTAGCTACAAAAGATAAACACAGACTGCAAGTAAAAGGCTGGAAAACAATTCTACAAGCAAATGGACCAAAAAAGAAGGCAGGGACAGCTATACTTATGCAGATAAAATAGACTTCAAACTAAAAAAGGTAAAAAGAGACATAGATGGTCACTACATCATGATAAAGGGGACAATTCAGCAGGATGATATAACCCCCATCAACATATACTCCCCAAATGAAGGAGCACCAAAATATATCAGACAATTATTATCATCTCTGAAAACAGACATTAGAGAAAATATGTATATAGTAGGAGACTTCAAAACCCCACTCTTCAAAACCCCACTTGTTGATTTTCCCAGATCAACAAGACAAAAAATAAACAAGGACACTAAAGCTCTAAATAAGGACCTAGACCACATGGGCTTAACAGATATCTATAGGGCACTATACCCCCCAAAACCTGAATACACATTTTTCTCAAGTGCACATAGATCATACTACAGGATTGATCACATCTAGATCATAAAACAAACCTCAGCAGATACGCTGAGATCAAAATCATACCTACTATCTTCTCTGATCATAAAGCCATCAAATTAGAAATAAACCATGAAAAGAAAAAAAAAGGAAGCCTCTTACTTCATGGAGATTGAAACCCACACTGCTGGAAGAACACTGGACTAATGAGGAGATCAAAGAAGAAACCAAAAAAATACCTAGAAATGAATGACAATGAAGACACAACTTTCCAGAATGTCTGGGACACAGCAAAAGCAGTAATAAGAGAGAACTACGTAGCAATACAGGATCACATCAAGAAACAACTCAAAGAAACAATCTAATTTCCCAACCCAAAGGACTAGAAAATGAACAACAACAACAAAAAAACCCAAAAGCCAGTATAAGAAAGGAAATAATAAAAACCAAAGCAGAAATAAATGAAATGGAAATAAAAAAAAATCCAGAAGATCAACGAAACCAAAAGCTGGTTCTCTGAAAAAATAAACAAAATAGACAAACCTCTAGCCAGGCTTGCAAAGAAAAAATGTGAGAAAACACAAATAGGATCATAAATGAAATAGGAGAAATTACAACAGACACAGCAGTAATCAAAAGAATAATCAGAGGTTATTAAGAACAGCTTTATGGAAACAAGTTCAAAAACCTAGAGGAAATGGACAAATTCCTAGAACTATACAAGCACCCCAAACTAGATAAAGAAGATACAGAACACCTAAGTAGGCAAATCACAAGCAGCAAAATTGAAACAGTAATCAAAACCCTCCCCAAAAACAAAAGCCCAGGACAAGATGGTTTCATAAATGAATTCTATCAAATGTCTAAAAACGAACTAGTCCCTATCTTACACAAACTCTTTCAAAAAATTGAGATGGAAGGAATACTACCAAACACATTCTATGAGGCCAACATTACACTAATACTGAAACCGAACAAAGACAACACAAAGAAAATTACAGACCAATCTCTCTAACGAACACTGATGCAAAAATATTCAGCAAAATCTTAGCCAACAGGATCCAACAATGTATACAAAAGATAACACACCACGATCAAATGGGATTTATTCCTGGGACACAAGGATGGCTCAACATCCAAAAATCAATTAATGTAATCCGACACACCAACAAAAAGAAAAATAAAAACCATATGATCATATCAACAGATGCTGAGAAAGCATTCGACAAAGTGAAACATCCAGTTATGATAAAGGCCCTAGAAATCCTTGGAATAGAAGGAACATACCTTAACATAATAAAAACCATATACGACAAACCCACAGCCAATATTATCCTCAACAGTGAGAAGCTGAAAGCCTTTCCCTTAAGATCAGGAACAAGGCAAGGATGTCCACTTTCACCGTTGCTTTTCAATATAATACTGGAAGTTCTAGCCAGAGCAATAAAACAAGAGAAAGACATACAAGGCATCCAAATAGGGAAAGAAGAAATTAAACTGTCACTATTTGTGGATGATATGATAATATACATAGAGAATCCTAAAAACTCCATAGAAAAATTACTCAAAATTATAGACCAGTTCAGTAAACTAGCAGGATACAAAATCAATGCACAAAAATCAGTAGCCTTCCTATATGCAGTCAGTCTGAAGAAGAAGAACTGTCCCCTTCAAAATTGAAACCCAAAAAATCAAATACCTGGGAATAAACCTAACAAAAGAGGTAAAGGACTTATACAAAGAAAACTATAAGACACTATTAAGAGAAATAGAGGAGGACACAAAAAAATGGAAAGACATCTCCTGCTCATGGATTGGAAGAATTAACATTATCAAAATGGCCATCCTACCAAAAACAATTTACAGATTCAATGCTATTCCAATAAAAATCTCAATGACATTCTTCAAAGAAATAGAACAAACATTGCTGAAGTTAATATGGAACCACAAAAAACCTTGAATAGCTAAAGCTCTCCTGACTAAAAAGAAAGAAAATGGAGGAATTACACACCATGACTTCAAACTATACTACAAAGCCATAATAATTAAAACAGCATGGTAATGGAACAAAAACAGATGCATTGACCAATGGACTCGAATAGAAAACCCAGAAATAAATCCATATATCTATGGACAACTAATTTTTGACAAAGGAGCAAAGAATAGGCAATGGAACAAGGTTAGCTTGTTCAATAAATAGTGCTGGGAACACTGGACTGCTACATGCAAAAAAATGAAGCTAGACTACTACCTCACACCATGCACAAAAACCTACTCAAAATGGATAAAAGACCTTGATGTAAGACCTGAAACCATAAAATTTATAGAAGAAAAAATAGGCAAAACTCTACAACATACATATTAGCAAAATCTTTAAAGACACATCCCCAAAAGCAAAGGAAGTGAAGGGAAAGATAGACAGCTGGGATTACATCAAACTAAAAAGATTCTGTACAGCAAAAGAGACAATCAAAACAAACAGGCACCCTACTAACTGGGAGAAAATCTTTGCACACAATACAACTGATAAAGGACTGGTAACAAAAATCTCCAAGGAGCTCACACAACTCAACAAAAACAAAGTCAACAATCCAGTCAAAAAATGGGCAGAAGAGAGGCCTCCCTGGTGGCGCAATGGGTTAAGCACAGCACTATGAAGCTATCCAGAGCCACTGCAGCACGAGTTCGATACCTGGCCAGGGAGATTCCCACATGGCACAGCAGACCTCTCCTGTCTCTCCAGCTGCTCCCCTCAGCAGTGTATTTCAGTCGCTCTGCCTGTTCTGCTCCCTACTCTGTCCCTCATGAATCCTCTCACCACCCCACAGCTCTGGCTGACTCCCCAGCTTGTATGCATAAATAAATCTTTAAAAAAATTGGGCAGAAGAGCTAAAAAGACACTTCTTCAAAGAAGAAAAGCAAATGGCCAACAGGTATATAAAAAAATGTTCAACATCACTTATAATCAGGGAAATGAAAATCAAAACCACAATGAGATACCACCTCACACCAGTGAGAATGGCGCACATCAAAAAAAAACAGGCAACAACAAATGCTGGCGAGGATGTGGAGAGCAAGGAACTCTCCTACACAGCTGGTGGGAATGCAGACTGGTCCAACCACTATGGAAAGCCGTATGGCGTTTCCTCAAACTGCTAAAAATGGAGCTTCCTGGGATATTTCCTATTTCAACAGCAGGAAGTTGAGACTATTAATCCAACGTGGAAATCTATCATCTCAACTTGCAATGTCATAACCTTCCCTTCTGAAATAGCTGTGCTAAGCGTAGAGACTTCCTTAAAGAAAGAATGGAGGTTTGGGGCAGGACCCAGGCAGCGATGACTCAACTACATGAGCAAAGGGTAAGAACTGCTGTCACTGATTCAGGTTGCCTGTGGTGGGGGTGGTGCCTCAGCTTCCCCCTTCAACAAGGCGGGGGTGGGCTGGGCCTGGGCTGCAGCAGCAAAGAGCAAGTCAACCTGGGCTTTGATGGACGAGTCCACCAGGCAGAGACTGGGCAAGGCTTGGGAACTGCAGCCGCGGAGCAGATGGCAGTGAGCAGGTCTGAGGGCTGGTTCTTGCCCTGAGAAGCTGGATCCCCTCAAGAGTAGTCAGGGGGGGTGTGGAGGGTGGGGGATGGAGCACAGGTGATAATTCAAAATGAACTGATATGTGATTTTAGAATCAAAGCTGAAACACCAATGGATGAGCTGGAACAAAGCCCCCGGCCACGTCACTTCTGTGTCAAAGCCTTTGTCACATTATTCTGGTCCACGGTCCTGTGATGAGAGAGGAAGAGGCACCAGAAGCCGGCCTGTGGCCTCTGTGAGGTCTTCCCACCTGCCCCCGGGGGCCGGGTAGTGTCTAGAAAGACGGAGCAATAGCTCTCCTGCCCGGTAGGTTGAGGCATTTCTCCAGGTGGCGCAGGGGGCCTCGTGCCTTCTGCTGCCGTGGAGGGCAGGGCTGCGCTGTGTGGATGCGTAATCCATGCAAGGGCCGAGCACCTGCGTTGACGGCGCATCACTGCGGGCCCTAAGAACGGGCGGGTGTGGGCAGAAGGGAGTTTGGATCGGCACGGTTCTTTGAGGACAGAACGGCGTTAGGACCTTCAGCCTCAAGCTGCGCGGGTGTTGAGAACCGACATTTCCGCGAGGAGCGCGGGAGAACTGAGCGGTGGGGGCGCTTTACACCCAGAGGATAAGAGAGCGGGCAGGAAGGCCAGGCCGACGGCATGAAACAAAATCGCTCACATTCCTGCGTTTTTTCCCTTTAAAACACCATGTTAATCATAGTGCTGTTGGAGGCTCCGCCTTGGAGCAGAAGTTCAGTCTCAGTCTCTCTCACCGGGCAGGACCTCGGTTCTCATTCTCTTCACATCCTGGGGGATGCAGGTTGGAAGCTCGAACGCGAACAATTTCATCGCTTTTTGGGGTGTGGCTGCTCCTGGGGGTGTGCTGGCTGCTGCCGCTGACAGTGCCGGCCTGGAGCTGGGGGCGAGGGCTCTCCCTCGCCACCCACCTCCCTGCTGAAAACAAGCCCCCGGGGACATTTTCCCATTGTGTATTGTGCAGTAACTTGTTTTTATGTCAGTCTCAACTGTCTAGAACAGGGGAGAATTACTTGGTTTTGACATGTTAAAAAGGTTGGAAAAAACCCAAAGAACAATTATCTTTTATGACACCTGAAAATGATGTGTGTTCATAAACGAGCGCTTACTGGAACACGGCCTCTCATTTTTAAACTTACTGCCTGTGACTGCTTTCCTGTTCCTGGGACAGAGTGTCGTGGTTGCCATGGAGACCCGCACACAGTCTCACATATTTACTATCTGCCCCTTTACAAAAAGCCCTTCAAACTTCTGCCCTCAAACGTGAATTCCTTACGAGCAGTGTCATGGCTCTTACTAACTTTGGCAATATCAAGTGCATGGAAGATTCTGGAAAATCCTTGCCTGTGGACTCAGTCCATCTCAGCTTAAGATGCCTTGCCTGTTAAGTTTTTACCTTCAGAAAGTCTGGTGGATTCTGATGCAACCTCACCTGGCATCATCACCTGGGGTGAGGGTGATGCTGTTGGAGTCCCCTTCCTGATGGGCCAGAGACTTAGGTAAAGGGAACACCCTTCCTAGGCTTTGCTTCTCTGACACAGGAGGGGAGGAGATTTTTGAGTGAGGCCAGAGCCCATTAGAGAAAGTCCCGTGCTTGGGAAGAGGCCAAGTGCATTGGACACGTGGCCTGGGGGCCCAGCCCTAGAGCCTCTCCCGTGGACCAGACCCCACTCAGAAGGGGTACAGGTGCGTCCCACATGGCAGAGCCTCCTGTGTGAGTCTCAGGCAGAATTCTGGGATGTCTTACCTTTTGGATTTCTGCTTTAAACCATCTCTATTTATATTGGATAGAATTTATACAAAGCGGGTGGGTATGGGTGGGAAAGGATCCTATGGCATAAACAGGCTCTTTTATAAAGTGTGTCTTTAATTTTCAAATTAAATATCTTAATGGCTTCCTTGGGGAGCTTCCTTGCTTACTTTTCTTGGAATTGAGATAACAAGGTGCCAGGTGAAACGAAACACTACAGAGGATCTCAGACAAATTCAGGAAGGGCAGCCTTTGCTTTTTAAGAAGTCATTTATCAGTAAGCCAGAAAAGGAAGAAATTAAGAAAAAAAATCCCATTTACAATCACACACACAAAATTTAATACCTAAGAGTATTAACAAAGGAGGTAAAGGATTTGTATGAAGAAAAAAAATAAGACATCGTTAAAAGAAGTAGAAGACACAGAGAAATGGAAGGATAT
This sequence comes from Scalopus aquaticus, assembly GCA_004024925.1. Taxonomy (NCBI): domain Eukaryota; kingdom Metazoa; phylum Chordata; class Mammalia; order Eulipotyphla; family Talpidae; genus Scalopus; species Scalopus aquaticus. The sequence goes on from PVIJ01006198.1 coordinate 49,580, forward strand.
TTCCTGTTTGTGGTTTGGAAGGATCAACATAGTCAAAATGACCATCCCATCCAAAGCATTATACAGATTCAGTGCAATGCTTATCAAAATATCAGTGGAAGGCCTCGTTGGTGGCACAAGGGGTTAAATATCAGCACTATAAAGCTAGTGGCAGACACTGCAGCAGGAGTTCAATCCCCAGTCAGGGAGCTAACCAACATGGTGCAGCAGACCTCTCCTGTCTCGCCCTGCTGCTCCTCTCAGCAGTGTATTTCAGTAGGTCTGCCTGTTCTGCTCCCCACTCTGTCTCTGGTGAATCCTCTTACCCCTCCCCACACCTCTGGCTTACACCCTGGCTCTTGTATGTGTAAGTAAATAAATCTTTAAAAAAATCTCAATGGAATTCTTTAAAGAAATAGACCAAACATTACTGAAATTCATACAGAGCCATGAAAGATCCCAGATAGCCAAAGCAATACTGACAAAAAAGAAAAATGTGGTGTTTCACGTCCAAAACTCAGACTATACTATGAAGCTATAATAATTTAAACAGCATGGCACTTGAACCAAAACAAACACACAGGCTAATGTAAAAGAACCAAGTGTCCAGAAATAAACCCACATCTTTATGGATAGTTAATATACAACAAAGGAACTGAGGATATACTTTAGAACAAATAAAACCTCTTCAATAAATGGTGTTGGGCAAACTGGACAACCACATACAAAGGAATCAAGCTAGATCAACATTTCACACCATACACAAAAATCAACTTGATATGGATAAAAGACTTGTATGTAGACCTGAAACCATAAATATGTCAAAAAAATAGGCAAACACTTTACAACATACGTTTCAGTGATATCTTCAGTGATGTTGGGTACATCTCCAATATTACGGAAAACAAAGTATATATACAGAATAAAAACAGAATTTAAACAATAACATCAAACTAAAAAACTTCTAAAGAGCAAAAGAAACCATAATCAAGAAAAGACACTCAATTGAATATGAAAAAATTTCATGAACCATACATCTGACAAGAGACTGAGATTAAAGGTCTACAAAAAACTCCTATGTTCAACAAAAAGAAAACAAACAACCCAACCAAAAAATGGGCAGAAGAGCTAAAGAGACACTTCTCCAAAGAAGACATACAGATGACCAACAGGCACGTGAAAAAACGGTCATCACTTATTGTCAGGAAATACAAACCAAAACCACGAAATGCCACCTCACCCATGAGAATGGCCCATATCAGAAAGACCAAAAACAAAACAAAACACAAAACAAATGCTGGCAAGGATGTGAGAAAAAGAACCTCTTTTACACTGTTGGTGGGAATGTAAACTGGTTCAGCCCTGACGGAAAGCTGTGTGGAGGTTCCTCAAAATATTAAAAATGCATCGTCCATATGACTCAGCAGTTCCACTGGTAGGCATCAACCTAAAGGACACAAAAACACTCACTTAAAGGGAAACCTGCACCCCATGTTCACCCCAGCACTATTCACAACAGCCAAACCAGGGAACACCCCAACTGCCCCCAGACAAGGGGATCAAGGAGATATGGTATGCCTGCAATGGAAGACTTCTCAGTGACCAAAGAAGATACGCTCACGCCGTTTGAGGGAACATGAGTGCAGCTGGAAGGGATGATGCTGAGAAAAGTAAGTCAGAAGGGAAGACAAATACTGGACGGTTTCACTTATATGAGGAATATAGAAAAACCAAAGAGTCAGATACAGCCAAACTAAAAATCTAACCCTTGAAAGCAGACTATGGAACTGAGGTGTTCTCAGGGGGAGGGGAGGAGCATTGTGGACCATGCAGTGGACATGGATGCTTTGGTGGTGGGAGCACCGTGGAACAGCACTGGGCAGGGGAGGAACCTACGCTTCTAATATACAGTGATGTCAAACAATGTTACCTCAATAAAAGGCAGTGAAATAGCCCCCAAAGCTGTTTCTGTAGTCTTCCCTTTTACTGAACCCCCACCATGTGCCAGGCTGAGCCAGTGGTTGGGGCTGGAAAGCAAAATGACTTAGTTGTGAGCCACAAAAGTGTAATCTGTTGGGGCGCCCCCAGGGCCAGCACCACGACCCTATGGAGACTTGCAGGAAAGCCGGGGCCAGAAAGGCAGGGCTCCAGTTTGCCAAGCCTCTCGTGAGGTTCCCCAGGAGGCGGTGCCTTGGGGAGCGGGTACAGGTGCATGAGTGGACAAATAAACGGAGCAGGTAATATTAGATTCATGCACATACATGGGTCGGAGGCCAAACTACCCACGGTGTGTCCAGAGACATAGGCAAGTCACCTCATGGACCAGGGGAAGGTGCTGGACGCTGGCACGAGAGTGACATGAAAGGGGACCGCACTTTAGTCATCCGTTGTTCAGAAGCCATGGATAGGTCTGAGCTGTGGAGTGAGGACGTGGGATTTGGTGGTTATAAAATTTATTTTGATGGTTTTGAGGATGGTGTTTGCAGAAATGAGAGCCTACAGTTCGGCAAGCTGGTGTGAAGCGTCGTCTGATGTGTGTGTGTGTGTGTGTGTGTGTGTGCGTGCGTGTGCATGTGCGTGTGTGGTGGGCACTGGTGGTGGCAGGCACAGGTGCATGGGCAAGATGCTGGAGCAGAGAGGCTGTGTGGATGCTCCATGGAATGGACGGGGCTGGAAGTGCCGCCACATACGGCTGTGCAGGTTGTGTACTGCTCAACTCTGGGTCCAAGGGGTATAGGTCTGCATAATTATTACACGATCTTCCCAGCAGATGGCAGTAGAGTGTCTTGCGGGATGCCTTATCCTCTTTTGCACCAAGGAGCCCAGGACTGAAGGAGGCAGCTGGGAGTGAGAAGGCCGCAGAGCCCAAGGGAGGGGCGAACATAAGGTGACAGCTGGTTTCTGGCCTGGAGAACAAGGAGACTAGCGGTTCCCCTTACTAAGGTATAGAAAATAAGAGAGGGAGCAGATCTGAGTTCAGGACAGGTTGCATTTTGGGGGTCTGAGAGCCACTCAGATGGAGAAGCGGGAGGCGAAAGCAGACAAGCGGGTTGAGGCCAGGCCAGCAGGACGTGTGGGCGGAGAAGGAACCTAGACTCCCCAGCGCGGTGGGATCCGCCTGCAGATTTGAAGCCTGGGAATAACTCACCCTGACTTGCATTTTATTACGTGTGCTCTGGCTGCCGTGTGCAAAATGGATCTTTGTAGGCGGTCAAAGTGAAAGAGGGGGCTTGCTCGAACACCATCGCCTCGACAGGATGACAGCTTAATCTGGGTGACAGCTGCAGAGAGACCTACTTTGGAAGTCAAATCTCTGGGACTTCCTGATGGCAAAGGAATGAGAGCAATTGAGGATGACGCTGCAGTTTTGACTTAAGTCGCTGCCTGGTGGGTGACGGCATTTACAAACACGAGGGAGGCGGCGAGGAGAACAGATTCCACGGGGTTCTAGACTCTCAGGTTTCTGCTCTGGCCCTGTAAACTGCACGAGCTGGGCGGGCTTCTGAGCAGCAGGCCCAGGACGCGGCTGGGTCCCGAGTGCAGAGCTCAGCAGAGAGGAGGGACCGGAGAGAGAAACCTGATGTCACCTGCAAAGGAGATGGCGATGAAGCCAAAGTCCTGGCTGAAATTAGGAAAAGGAACAGGGCTCGGATGGAACGGGCTCGGAAGCATTTTGGGAAACTGAGGAAGAGCCAGCAGCGAGAAAGGAAGGCGGGCCCGTGGAGGAAGGGGGAAGCGGAAGTGGTTAAGAACGCCGGGGAAGAAGCGCTGGTGCCCAGGCAGGGCGGCGGGGCCCGGGGTGCGGGAGCAGAGGCGGGGCTGGGCAGCAAGAAGGGCCCGCGGGGTTCCGCTGCCCGGATGGGAGCCCCGCTGGGCCGGGCAATGAGAAGGCGGTGGTGCACGTGCGGACAATTCTTTCCAGAAGTAGCGCGGAAAGGCAAGTGGAGAGATGGGGCAGACGGGAAAGGGCCAAGGGAGCAAGAGGAGCGTGACCTTGTTTGGGTTTATTTTTGCAGATGGGAGAAATTAGGGAGGCTTTTCTGTGGATGGGAATAGACTCTTGAGACAAGAATGAAGTCAGAGGAAAGAGCATGGCTGCGTCTAAAAGCCTTTGAGTCGGCAAAGCGGGGACCTGGGGCTGACGGATGGGACCCCGCGATAACAGGATGGAGGTCAGGCCTGAGGCCCCGGGTGAGTGGCCCGGCGGAGGCCAGCGCTCCAGTCTGGCGGCTTCTGTGCCTCAGCCCAGGGCGACGCCATCCGCGCTGAGAGGGCGGCCGTGTTGGAGGATCGAGGAGAGGAGAATGACGCTGTGATTTTCGTGGGTGGGGTGCACCCCGGGATTTGGCTGCATCTTGAGCAGAGACCCAGGGAGGACACCGAGAAGCACCGACAGCGACTGCAAGTCTCTGTCTGACACCGCAGTGTCTCCCGCCTCCTCGGCCACCTGCTCCCCAGGTTCTGGATGTTCACTGTTGCTGAGACCCCCCTGCTGAGCCCGTGTAAGCCTGACCTTGAGGAGAGAGGTGCCCCCGTGTGCCTCTACCTCTTCTGTGGCACCAGGGGACACGGGGCTTTGCTGACAGTGTGTCTGCAGTGACCCCTGCACCATCAGCGCCGGGAGGCTCTGCTCTTCCCTCCTCCCACACAGCTGTGACGGCGCCAGGCCCTGGAGGGATGCTGGACGTACCCCGCCCTCCCTGCCCTTGACCGGCGTCTTGCGCCCCAGAGCGCTGTCACCGTCTGCTTTCGGCTAATGAAGGCGCGCTCTTTCCTCCCCTGCCTGGGGCTCACGGCACGGACCAAACACGCTGAGGCGCCTCTGCGTAGACAGAGGGATGGCTCGGGAAGGGCCTGGAAGGGCCTTCACAATCTTTCTGGGCCCCAGTTGGGCCTTGCGAATCCTGAAGAACTAATGCGAGAATCCTGGGCCAGCATCGCTGGCTCCCTCTGACAGTGGACAGTCCTCCTGACTGTGGGGACACAGTGTAAATAACCAGTCGCCTCAAGCGCATAAAGAACGGACGCTTCGTCGTGGCTTCAGCTCCCGGGGTTGTATAAAATACACTAATTTTGGGCCCCTGCGAGTGCAGCGGTGGCCATCTCAGATCACACTCTGCGCTCTCGCCTGCTTGGTGCTCCCGACTGGGCGCTCCTCTCGAGCCCATCAGGCCCTCCTGTACCCATCAGGTTTCTGAGATTTCTATTAATATTCTCCAGATATAAATGTGCTGAGAAAGCATGCAAGGAAAGTTTACTGAGCAAATGCTTAACTTAAATCTTCCAAGGATGGCCCGTGACTACAGGGAAACCATCGCCACCAGCTGCAGAGGGCCGTGGACATTTGACGGTGCGGTGGACATCCCCACGGGGTTTCGTTCGGCGGGGCCAAGCCTGAGCCTTTTCATCATAGGGTTTTCTGGCAGAGATTTCAGAATTAGAATTGATTCTTCCCCGTCAGTGTTAAACTTTGTCTTCCTCCCCCAGGGCTTTGTGAGCGGCTGCCTGACTGCACTCTGGGTACACGGACATGGCACCCGGCCAGGTTGGATGCGACTGGCCCAAAGCTTCTACTGCCTGGTCAACTGAAAACACTGGGCGGTGTGGAATCTGAGAGTAGGAGGCTGTGGGTGTCCTTTGCAGGGACTCGGTGCCAACGGTTATGCAGCAGCAGATCGGCTCTGCCTGCCTCCTGCAGGACGCGAGGTGAGCCAGCAACCCAAAGAGGAGCTAGCATCCAGCCACAGCTGTCCATGGATGAATGAACTTGACCTTACAACCACGCCTTACACTTGACCTTGTGTACTAGCGCCCTTTGCGGGGGTCCAGGGGCAGACTGGGCAGTGGGCAGCTCTGAGCCTGGACCCTCCGCCTCACCGGCTCAGTGTCCCTGAGCAAACTGCTTTCTCCCGAACACCCTGCTCTAGAGTCCGTTCCTCTTTGATCAGTGGGGTTGGGACCTCCCTTTCAGAGTTGTTTTTAGGGCTGAAAATCATCTAATAAAGTAACTGGCATCTAAAAGGCACCTAATGGATGATGGGTAAGAATAGTACGATTCACAGAATCACAGATTCACTCTAAATTCATTGACCACTACCATGTCGCCAGGCCTGTGTGTGACAGGTGGGTATTATCTCATGGAATCTTCTGGTAGCCAAAGCCCTGTTCCTATTTTTCAGAATGCAGAATGGAAAAAGAGGTTTGGTGATGTTGATGAATGGGGTACACTCCATCACAGACACTATCAGAGGTGGAGACGAAATTTGAAGTCAGCTTTTCTGAGCTCACAGTCTTCACCAGTGAGAACGAATTTTAAGGCGGGAGAAATTCTGCAGAGGAACCAGCTACACGTCCATTTCATGTCCAGTCTGGAGCTGTCAGCAGGATGGGGCAGCAGGCTGGGGCAGCAAGCTCATCAACATCTTAGTGCCACAATCTGTATCGGGCAAGAGAGCCTAGATTTTCCAATGGTAACCACCCAAGTCTCATGGCTTTAAGTTACTGCCCCATCAAGCTCGTTGTCCCAAGTGGCTTGGGAAGTGACTCCCCAAAGCCAGTGAAGGGTCCAGGGTAACAGAAGCTCCCTTGTGACGTGCTTCTATGAGGACTGTTGAAATGGGACTGGACAGTCACCTAGTTTTACAGTTTCCACTAGAGTGACCTGCATGGTGGACACTTCTGCTGCTGGGAGCACGGGTCTCTGCTTACCGGGGACAGGGGTGTGGAGGGATGACACCTGAAAATGCTGTGTCCATAAGCAGGCACTTTCTGGAACATGGCCTCCCTTATTTTTAAGCTTATTGCCCACGGCTGCTTTCGTGCTCTGGGGACAGTGGAGAGGTTGCCACAGAGACCCTCACAAAGTCTAACATATTTACTCCTTGTCCCTTTCCAGAAAGCCCTTCAAACCCCTGCCCTCAAATGTGAGCTCCTTATGGGTAGTACGGTGGGCGATGCCAATGCTGACTTTACCCCGCAACCCTAACGCAAATGCTTTCAATGGAGTCCACTGGTTTCCAAGCCACTTGGGTGTCTGTGATAGACTGTATCACGCTGTTCTTAATATTTATTCCGAGTCCCTGTGAAAGAATTCTATCTCTCCATTCTATGGACATCAGGCATGCCAGATGACTTGCTATGACTAATAAAACAATGAGCAGAACCGAGGCATCCTGCCATTTTTCTTTCTCCCTGCCTTGAGAATAGCATGTCCTACGTAGGGCTGCTCCCTCTGTCTGCACCCAGCAGTAGATGGGATCTGAACAGGGTCGCAGTGAATGGGTAATGCGAGTGAGACATAAACATTTATGTGTTAAGTCTTTGGTGGAGTTTGTTACTGCAGCAGAACTCAGCTCAAGCAGACCATGTAGTACCTTTATCATTCTTAGTACTTAGAGAACAATGGAGTTGATGACTAGAAATTCACATTCACAGTTTCCTTTGCTGAAGTATATCTATACTTAAAATTAGAAGTATCTAAAAGTACTTATAATGTAAGTCAATATTATTTCGTTGAATTAACAGCACAAAAATGCATTCTCCAAATTGGGACATCAACATTCCTCAGAGTTCTTATGCAAAACTAGGAGGAGAATTTGAATCATAGAGATACTGTTTTCAAATGTAGACTATTGGCCTTGTCTTCACTAAGCAGTTGTCTTAGGAGACCTGAGAATAATCTATATTCATGTCCACTTTGGGCAGAAATTGTGATGATGAAATGTTACTATCTATAGGAATGCAAAGTCTTTTCTGAGTTCAGTGATCCTCATTAATTCAGATTCTATAGATTTGGAATTCGAGGCAGGTATCTGGGGCTGAGGCCAGGGTGACATTTGTTCTCACTTTGTGAGTGGACATTTTGTGCACTGGCTCTTCTAGGCCATCAAACTGACTCTAGAGGGCTCTAGAGAGGAGTCGCCTGTCTTCCTCTCTGGGCAGATGCAGGCTTCCTGGAAACAGCAGAACCACTTGCTGAACTGGCGCTACCCCCCCAGCCCCGCCCCAGCCCCCACCTTCATCCTGGAAAAGCTTGGCTCTCTCTGCGGTCTTGGGGGGGTGGGGGAAAAATGACCTGCTTTGATAACATTTGGCAAGTTGTAATGTCACCGGGAGGTAGGCACCATATTGTTTCCAATTTAGACTAGAAGTAACTGAACCACAGAGAAGTCAGGTGAGCCAGTGAATGGAGCAACTCAGTGTGAAGCCACATGAGTTCACACTGTTAATGCCACAGAGCAGCATGGCTTAACTGTGGCTGAGGGACATTACTTTTGAATAAGAGGCGTACTAAATAATTAATATACTAAACAAGATTTGTGAGTGGGCTGGCATAAGACAACAGTGCAAGGGCACGCTTAGCTGGGGAAGAAGCACTAGCTGTTGAAGTATTTAGCAGAAGTGTGTGTGTGTGAATAATTTACGTGGTTTTCCCAGTGATCCTTTCTGGTCATTCAAAGTCTCGGGTAGAACTGTTCACGGGCGGCTGATGGCATTCATGTTACTGAATGCCCTAGGAAATAATCAACTCTGTTTAGTTAAGGGTATGCTAACAAGAGGCTTCACACTACTTGGCACCCCTCTCTAAACGTGGAGGCGGCCATATTCACCACGACGCCAGCACACACGTCTCCTCTCTTCACATCAATGGAGCTGTTTCTTCCCAGCTTCACTGTCGACTTTCATTTTGGCCAGAGTCAATGTTTAGATGCTGGTCCAAGTTTTTCTTGGGTTTGAAATCTGAACTGCATCTATTGTGTGACCATGACTGATTTCTATTGAACATCTATTTTAGATCCCGATGGCCCATTTGGGGAAGGAAGAATGATGGATTCTCTGGGAACAGTGTTTTAATGAAAATTTTTATAATTGTCCAGTATTTTTATCTTTTCAACACAATATGTGGCAAACTTGCGCGCTGCTTTCTAAATGATGGGGAAAGTTTAATGAAATAAAAATGTTTAGCAGAGGTACAGTATTCTTCCTTTCAGAATAGTAGAAGAAAAGTTTAAAATTCTATTTGGTATAACCTCAACCCCAGATTGTTAGACACTTGGTAAACTAGAACATGGTGCCCAAACTGCTGAAGATCAAGAGCATTTGCCATTTATGGGGAGCAGTTATTCTTCCCATAACTGGTGAATTAACACCCCAATTAATGGTGAGTGTCACCCAATGACACTACCAGGACATATTATGTGGCAGAGGCAGACATTTTGGAAGGAAATCCTATATAAATAACTTGAACCTAAATTCAAAGAATAAAGGCTAGTTGGATTTCTTGATGTTGACTGATGGTATATTTATAACTAGGAAAAAAATTCAGGTGTTTTTGAATCTTTTCATTATTCTTTATAGATCACTTGCCAGGAGATTTTTAGCCAGTTCTTAGAATTTCAGTTCTCATCAATTAACTTTTTTCCCAAGCTATTTTAAAGGGGGGGTGTGTTATAGCTCTTAAGAGAAAAATGGCAAATCCGGAGATAATGGCTTACTAATGGAAGGATTAGTGTTAATTTATCAAAAGGAGAAAATAAGACTTGAAACATGTAATAGCTATGAGACATCATTATTAGAAACAGCTTAGGAGTGCTCTATAATGGACCCTCCACCATCTTATCTGAGAAATGCTTCTGTTTCAAGCCCTGTGCTCTCATATTCTCCCCGATTATAGTAAAGTGGTATTTTCATTACAGCAAAGAAAAACAGTACTTGGAAATCAGGTATGAAGGAGGATCCTTCTCCTCCAGGGGTATTTTTGTAGACAATGCTTGCTTACTTTCGATTTCAGAACTGTTTTGCAGCACATCCCATTTTAAAGTATGATTGTTAAAAATTTGTGTGATTAAACACAAATTGATAACATGGGAGAACAAGAGAAGCCTTACAGAAAAAGAGGAATTAATGGTGAGAGAAAAGAGAAGAAAGCCTGTCTTCAAACACCAGCTGTCTTCGGGGGACACATTTATGTACAGAATCTTCACGAACCAACAGAACTCATGAGGCCAAGAGCACTGAACTTGGGAGCTAGACATCACCCATGGTCTTGGGTTTCAATTCCCGCTCTTTCAGTGGGTATTTGATAAGCCAAATCACGAGGCTTGAGGGGCCTCCATTTCCACATCTGTAGAACAAGAGCGTTGTGTGTGTGTGTGTGTGTGTGGGGGGGGTTCCTTCCAACTGTGATGTATTAGATGTGACTCTTCCCGTGAATGTTATTCAAACCTTGGAGCCAGGCTCTCCTCTGGTGAAGGAAAGGTTGCTTTCATCCACTCCTGGCTTCCTCACCTACTACTTCCGGCTTCCTCACATATATCTGGGAGCACACACTTCCTTCTCCCCAGTAACCCACAAACAGTGACACTTGGACACACAGCCTCCCTTATCTATAAAGTGTTATCTAGTACATCCTCACTAAATTGGCTTCATCACACTCTTCATTTTCTGCAGTCTTTCTGAGTAGTATTTAAATCTTGATTTCTATGAGAAAAATTGAACAGAGAGAACAAAAAGACCAGAGATCGAAAGGGAACGGGTAGAGGGAGAAGTTTAAAAGAGATGGTAGCCAGTCAGTGTGTTCATTTCTTTTGGATCGCAATTCAAGCCCGCATCTTGTAAAACAAGAGGACAGAGACAAAAAAGACATTCCCGTACATTTTCAATGGGAAGTTTGAACACTTTGTAGGTATTTGACCTTAAGAAATGATTCATTCCTCGGGGTGTCGTAATGGCATAGCTACGCTTTAAAACAGGTCATCCCCCTTCAGAGATACCCTGAAGGGCTTGCTGCTAAAAGAATATGATGCTGGGCCAGTTGGTGATGGAATAGGGGGGATAGGACCATCCTGCATAGGTTTTATAGTTTCCCCAATAAAAAGTGCGAAGAAAAAGCGTGGTGGGGAGTCACGCTGAAGCAGCCTCTTGCTCAGGTCAAGGAAGGGCCCCTTGTCACAGCTGCATCACGGCGGGGGCAAATATGGCCGTGCATTAGTCGGGAAGGCTGTGGCGAGGAGCGACTGGCAGCGGGCCCAGCTCTGTGTAACTGTCATCTAGCCTGCCGGCCAATCTGCCCTCTATAAATAACAGTCTATATGGATGCTCTACTATTTTAATGCACATTTGTGCAGCTGCTCAGAGTGTTTGTTTACGTAGCGATGAGCTCTTTTGTAAACATCACTATCTCAAAATTGCCCAAGTGTCAGGGACACAAAGGGCCCCCTTTAAAAACATATTTGTGGGATGAGACACGGCCAGCTCCCAGATGTCTGGGTGGCTGGTGTCAGAATTTTCCAGGGTTTGATTCATTTTCAAAAATAGAATCACATGACTGGAAGGTTCTGGAGAGGTCGCCACACACGCCCCCCGACTCTGGGCAGAGGCAGGCCCCAGCCGCCGATCAGAGAGGCAGGCACCTCCTTGCGGGCAGAAGCCGGCCTTTGGGAGGTCAGAGAATTCATGGCGTGAAGGGCAGGGGCCAGGACCTGCACAGAAGCGGAGCTGGTGCGGCGACTCTCTGCCTTTAAGGGGCCGACTTCATTTTCTCAACGCGAGCCTGACTGGGAGAAGCCGGGCTTGCTGCAGCACAGCTGACACCGGCTGGAGACCAGCATGCTGAGCCTCCCCACCGGACCCGGCCTACTGGGGGTAGCTCAGACAGCCAGAAATCGCCCCGTGGGGGTTCCTGGGTGCCAGGACTGAAATGACAGGAAGAGGGCACCTTGTCCAGGCTGCATTGTGGGCTCAGCGTTGGGAAACAAAAATGGAGATCACGGAGTAAGGTGATGTAAGGTCAACTCGGACATACTTGAAGGCAGGAATGAGTGAGGTGGAATCTGTTGTGGGTCAGCCAGCTGTTTTCATGGCGCCTGATCACCCATTTGCCCTACAATAAATAATCAGAGCTCGCAGATTTGCTTGCCTTGTGTGTGCATTGGGTCCATTTATTTTTTCCTACGCTTTGAGTCACTGAAGCATTCCTTCCCTCCAGGGCCTATTGAATGCCCATAAATCCCAATTGGGCTTTTTTATTCACAAAGAAAAAGCATCCTGCTGAAGCTTAAGTGATAAGGTGTGCGGGAGGCACTGAACTGTAGGAATCCCATCCAGCTAGGATCACGCTTCTAGACAAGCTCAGAACTTTCTAGAACTCCCCTCCCTCTACTTTCCAGGAAATAGAAAACTGTTCTTTCACTCTTTTCATTTTTTAAGGAAGATTAATAGTGGCTGCCTGTTCCAGGAATAGGGGTGAGAGTTTTGATTCTTTCTGCTGGCAGCTAGCCAGTTTTCTCCAGGACAGTGTAGAGGCCACCGAGTGCTCAGAGGGAAGCATCACTATTAATCACCAAGAAAACGATGCTCCTCCCTTTGGAAAGGCTCACTTATTACAAGCTGTCATCAGAAAGACAGGGTCTGCCCCAGGGAGGATTCAGTCAGAGACATCACAAAGATAATTTGCCTCTTCTGCAATGATTTGCGTTTCAAGATTGGGCTTTGGTTTGCAGAAACAGGAAGCTTAGCTTGAGCAATCTGAAGCCCAGATTAACACCAGTTACCAGAGTTACATCCCCAGTGGCTTTTACATCCTGAGCTCAGAGACACAACAGTAACAAGGCTTGTCCACTGTCCACCCCCATGTTCTACTGAGTGTGGGCGTAGTGAGACATTTAATATGAAGACCAGATCTCCAGCTGTCAGTCTACGCGCCAGAGGCTGTACCTCCAGTGGCTGCCACTAGAGGGCTCCAGAGTCCCTGTGCTCAGCCCAGGTGGGAGAAGTTTCTGGGCTGTGGAAGGTACCTGAGCTCCCTATTGGAATTGTTTGCTTCCCTCCCTTCCCCGCCCCACCCCCCCAGAGCTATTGCCTCCTGAGCACCCCCAAAAGTCAGGCACAAAATACAATATCCCTGTTCACATGTACAGCATCTATTCACTGCTTCACGATAATTATTTTGTTATTCCTTCAAGCCTTTTTTCAGATTAAGTTCACGTTCCATGGAAAGACGACCCCTCATATCGTGAGCTCCATGCAAAGCCTTTCTCCCACATTTCCACTGTTTGCTGCATTTAAAAATCCTATGACAACAGTCCCGCCAGAGAGAAATACACTAGAGATTAGGACTGGCCTTTTGGGCCCAGAGAGGCAGAGACAGGCAGTGACTTTCATCTGAAGAGATAATTAGAATCAACTGACTTTTGGGGGTTGAGGAAGAACCTGGGGCTGGCCTGTGGATGTGGCCCTGCCTTTTCAGATTGTGTAACCACCCTCAACTTCCAGTCAAGCTCAGGAGGCAGGCTGTACCCCGAAGAGGGCCCCAGGGCGGATGGGGACAACAGCACAACAGCCACGGAACCAGCAAGCTAAGGGTCCAGTTCACACTTGTCCTGTTATTACCACTGAACAGAGTTTCTGGCTCTAGTCTGTGAGCTGTTACGGGTAAATACGGGTCAGATCTGCTTTGCTGCTGGGACGTATAACTCCTGTAATATCCACATACAAGCGAAACTCAATAAAAACATCATTGGGCCTCCCTGGTGGTGCAGGGGTTGAGCGCTACTCTGTGGAGCTGTTGGCAGCAGCGACGCAAGTTCGACACCCGGCCAGGGAGATTCCCACATGGCATGGCAGACCTCTCCTGCCTCGCCTGCTGCTCCCCTCAGCAGTGTATTTCCGGCGATCTGCCTTTTCTGCTCTCCACTGTATCTCTGGTGAACCCTCTCGCTGCCCCACACCTCTGGCCTGCACCACAGCTTGTATGCATAAACAAACAAATAAATAAATCTTGAAAAAAAATAAGACTTGGGCCTCCCTGGTGACACAGGTGTTAAGTCTCAGCACTATGAAGCTATCACCAGCTACTGCAGCCCGAGTTCAATTCCCCGCATTATTCCCCGTATTATTTATGCATAAATAAATCTTAAAAAAATAAATAAAAACATCATTTTCTCTATTTTGAGAAGGGACTGTCTCCCCCTGAACACACCGACAATGAATTGTTGACAGCAGAAGGGTCAACAGGATTTGATGAATGCATCGTCACATTTTTCCTCGCTTGCTGGAGGTTACAGACTGGGTCTGCTGTAGGCAGCCTATGTGGGTGAGGGGGAGAACACGGGGAAAGACCCCGGGGGCTCACTCGACAGAAAAGAAACCAATGCTACGGGCCTTATAAATGGCTCCCAAAGAAGGAGCGAAATTGTATTTTTATTAAAGCAATTTGTCAGGGTTCCTTTGAAAGGCTTCCCTTCCTCTGGGCTGGGCAATAAATAAGCTCAAGTATTTAAATTAACCCATGTTTTTAAAGTCATTTAAAAATTTCTTTAGAGACAGATCAAAGTTTAACTTAAGTAACTATTTGAAAATATAAAATCTATTAAGGGGTGTTTAAAACAAAACTTGCTTATTAATTAATCTCCCTAAGGGCTTTTTAAGAGCTCAGTGGTTAGACTTCTGGGTGATTGTACTCAAAGTGACAGGACACACAGGCTGACTACTTCATCAAGCAAGAGGGTGGTGTCGCAGTGAATGAGCGCGAGCGTCTAGCACCCATGTCCCAGGCTGGAACACGCCTTACCTGTAGCTTCCACCATCCCCTCCAGGATCACCACAATTTCCAGTTCCTCCTTGGGCAGCTGGGCTTTGGAGATCTCCCAGAAGGGACTCTGCTGGTTAATTTCATGGCTGATGATGAGAGGCGACACCAGAAAAAGACGGTCGTCCCCGGTGTAATACCCCACGTTGATATCTGTCTGGTTCAAAGGGATGAACTCCCCCTCTGAGGTCTGTTTGGATTTGATCAGCTTGGCTCTGATAGAAGCCTCCACGATGTGGGAATTCCTGAGGTCCCCCACGCGGAACATCAGACACAGTTTCCCGTCCCGCATGGAGATCACTGCGTGGGTGGAAAAGACCAGGGTCTCTGCCCTCTTCTTGGGCTGCGATATTTTTACAAACATGCACCCCACCATGAATGCGTTGACGATGGAACCCAACACCGACTGGATTAAGAGGAGAATAATCCCCTCGGGGCACTTGTCCGTGATGACCCGGTAGCCATAGCCAATGGTGGTTTCTGTCTCTATGGAGAATAAAAAAGCAGAGACAAACCCGTTGAGGTTGGTGACGCAGGGCGTCCATGAGGGGTCCTCTATGTGGTCCATATCTCCTCGGATGTATGCAATTAGCCACCAGATCATCCCAAAAAAGAGCCACGTCACTGTGTAAACCATGACGAAAATCAGCAGGTTGAACCGCCACTTGAGGTCCACCAGGGTGGTGAAGATGTCGGTCAGGTAGCGGTAGGTCTCCCTCACGTTGCCGTGGTGCACGTTGCACTTGCCGTCCTTCCGCACGTACCTCTGGATTTTCCTCTTGGTCCGGTCTCGGCTGATGTGTCTGGGAAGGTCATCTCGCGCCTGCTTCGGCAGCTTTGGCTGGTGAACAGCCACGGGGCTCTCCACGTCTTGATCCATGGAGTCGCCCTCCAGGACATTGGCTGGTGGTTTAGAGAAAAGAAAAGAGAAACCGAATGAAATGCTGGTTCTTGGGGGAGCGTGGAAACCACACTCTGCAGGGTACACAGTCGTGAAGCCAAATAGCATTTGTGTAGCTTAACAGTTGATGGCCCGTTTGGCCTGGTGTCCCCTGGACAGGCCGCTGGCTGCCTGGCTGTCCTGCGCCGTCCTGTCGCACTTGTGCGAGTCCTTTGCCCCCTTCCCCAGGTCAGAGCTCACTGCTGTGAACCTGTCTCCCTGCCAGCAGGTGCTGAGTCGGCAGCGACAGCGGGCTGTCTCCCCACCTGTCTGGGGGCCCTGGCAGGGAGAGCGGTGTGCTCTGGGTTCAAACCACTTTGGATGTCTTGTACACTCTTGGTGGGATGTAAACTGGTACAGTCACTATGGAGAAGAGTATGTCTAAATTACCATCAGAAATACCACAGGATCCAGCTTCTGGGTATTATATAATACTTCTGGGTATTATATAAAGCAGATGAAAACACTCATTTGAAAGACATGTACCTCAATGTCCACTGCAGAACAAATCACAATAGACAAGGTGTGGAAAAGACCTAAATGCCCCCTGACTGATGAGAGGGTAAAGATGTGGTATTTATACTCAGTGGAATACTACTCAGCTATAAAAAAGATGAAATCCTGCCATTTGCAACAACATGGATGGACCCAGAGGGGATCATGCTGAGTGAAATAAGTTGGTGGAGAAAGATCAACACTATGGCTTCCCTCACATGTGCCAGACAAAGAAACATAGGAAAAGAACAAAACAAAAACAGACCCTGACACTGACAATAAAATGGTAGTTACCGGCTGGAGGAGGGACGGAGGGGAGGAACGGTAAAGGGCAGGTTGTTTGGTGGGGATTGGAAATGGACTCTCCGTGGTGATCGTAATTAGAGTATACAGGTGTTAAAATGTAAAGCTGTACCATGAAGAAAACTTAAATGAAACGCGACTTTCACGCCCCGAATTTGGAAAGGTGTTCATTTGAAAATAAAGGTCATTTGTTATGCTGACAAAGAAGACACCTTTGGATTCAGGCTTGGCTTTAAGCAGGGGTGGGCTCTTGGACACACTACCTGGTAGGGACTGAGCTCTGTTCCCCCCAATCCATACGCTGAGGCCCCAACCCCCATATGACTATGCTGGGAGACGGGGCCTTTAAGGACATGCCAAGGTCACATGAGGTCATGCAGCCACATCTAGTGGAACCGGTGTCCTGACAACGAGAGAAAGGCCGTGAGGGGTGTGAGCCAGGGAGGAAGACCTCACCAGAGCCGGCCTCGTCTGTCGGGATCCCGAGGGTCCTAGCGAAATATCCAAACCCTCGAGTCTCATCACCCACAGAATGATGACCCTGAAGCCCGATGCACAGAGGGGTACCCGAAGGCCCGCGGGTGACGTGGGCCTGCGGGGGGCACGGACTAAACACTCCTCAGTAGCAGCTGGTTTTTGACCCCCTTTTACATCTAAGGCAAGAATCTTGAGCAAACTCTTTACACTGTCGCGTGGCAGAGTCAAAACTATTTCCTGATTTTGGCGGCTCACGGGCTCGCACGGGCCTTCCATGGCTGAGTGGGGGCAACCACTGGGAGCTCTTTGTTGCCTGCACGGTGGGGTTGGTTTCTGCCTGACGCTGAGACTGCAGTGTGGTGATTTTCTTTCCAGCCGCCTTTGGGATAAATGCATCGGAACAATCGATTGTGAACAACGTGTTGGAAAAGTTCTCCTAGAGTCTCTGGGCCCGGGGAACGCTGGGACATGTGTAAACCTCTGCGCGCTCAAGTGGTTGGGTCAATACTTTCAGGCTGTCTACAAGGGCTCCAAGCAGCTTCACCCCCACCCCCCCGGGTTCCCAGGCTGGGTCTGAGGCCTCTCCACGTGGTAACGACGCCCCTGGAGTGGAAGGAGAAGCAGCTTGTTGAGGAAACACAGATCGCAGTAAGAAAGTCCTGGGGATGGGACTGCAGTGGCACCAACTTAACTGATGGATTAACTGTGCTCGTGGCTGGTTAGTTTCCTTAAAAATCAATCCCATTGATCTGTTTTTTTATCTCGGAACAAGGGAGATGTAGCGTCTGGCCGTAAGTCCCCGCGGCTGGACAGAATCCACTCAGAGCCCTGGCCTCTCATCCCTCATCTGTGATTAAGAGCCTTTGCTTCCTTCTTCCCCCGTCTCTCGGAATAACCAAAGGACGAGAGTGGGGAGAGGCACAGAGCTGGGGGCTGGCGGGGTGCGGTGTGGTGCCTGGGCCTTGTCCCCGCGCCCTGCTGACGCCCTCTGGGTGTTTCCGGCCCGGAATGGTCGCAGCTGAGCTCTCGCTGCTTCTAATTTTGCCTTGAGTGGGAGTCTCTAAATATGACTCCGTGGGGGATGAACTCTGGGCTCGGGCTCTGGGGGTGGGGCTTGCACAGAGAGCTGTCAGGGCGCTGTAGCCCTGGCGCGTCTTCTGGCCTCCACCCGGGGTCAAACCCCCAGGCCGGAGCACCCCGAGTCCCGAAGTGGACGAGGGCTTGCAGAATGGCATTTCATAGTTTAAAATGTTGCGGAGGAAATCGACGGCCTGCCCCGGTTTTCCCCCCTTCCCCCTCAATTAGAAGTTGTTTCTCCCCTTTTCTGGCTCAGCTGTCCCCTTCAAGCCCCAGGCCTTTGTCCTGAGCTGAGGGGCCTATTTAAAGGGCTAGTGCATGGGGAGTACCGCTTTGGGCAGTGCTGGGGACCTGCAGTGGGGACCCCAAAGCTGCTGCTCCATTTTGTAGCTCAGGAGGGGAGCATCCCAGCCTCTTTTGCGCCGACCTGCTGGGCTGTCCTCTTTGCGGGCGGGCCTGTCCTTCTGGACCAAGGTCTTTGGTGCTGTCTGGGCCCCCGCCTATGCCTTTGCCCCTTGTCCACAGATGCTGGATGGGTTACGGGGTGGGGGGCTGGGGTCCCCAGAGAGCTGCCATCCCACCAGTCAGTGGGCAGAGATGAGCCTCTTGCAGTCCATGCCTGCTCTTATTGCCTGCGCCCCTGCAGCTTTGTGGCGCCACAGTGGGTGAGAAGCTCTCGGTGGGGGCCTGGCCTGGGACTGGCCAGCCAGGAGGAGAGAGGAGGCCCGCCGGGCCAGGGCTGGCCTGAACTAGCCTGTGTGAGCCGGAGTTTGGCGTGGGGCATGGAGACGAGTGCTCCTGAGGCACTCGGGTGTGGGATTCTTGGGCACATGGGGGGGTTGAGGTGTGGGGGAGGTGATGGGGTAGGTGGTGGGGGACTGGGGGGTATTCAGAGGACAATGGGGGGGGCGTAAGGTAGGAGGTGCAAAGCAAGCGAAAGAGCCAATGAAAGGCGAGAGCACCTGGACCCAGAGCAGACGAGGCGCGTGGGCTGGAGGTGGGGGTGCCTGTGGGCACATCTGGGGGTGCCCTGGGTGGGAGAGCGACCTCCCAGGGCAGGGCTGAGAGCCAGCTCAGGCCTCTTCTGCACGAGCGCGCACCATGCAGCAGGAAGGCAGAAGGGGAAGCTACTGATGGTTCTCAACTTTTCTTTCTTGGAATCCCAGGTGTGAATTTGAGGGGGTGAACTGAATTGCATTTGCAAGCGCATTCCGAGCGCTGCAGCTGCAGCTGGCAGAGCAGACACCTCCGCACATTCCTGCCCAGGGCAGGTGCTCTGGGGACCCCGGCCCGGCCGCTTCTCCCGGCCCCCTCCCCAGCAGGCTCCCACCTTGCCCGCGCCACTGGCTGTACGCACGCGCGCTGACCACAGTGTGGGAGGGGGCGGGGGAGGGGGGAGCAGGTCCTTTCCGCCTCCCCCCTTGGCCAGAGCGGAGGACACAGGGACCCTTTAGCTCCCCGTGAAGTGAGTGCAGCGGCTAAGAGGCTGGGAGCTGCCGCGATCTGCTTGACGAGTTGCTTTTCGGAGTTTTGCCCTAGAGTAAATGTGGGTCTGGGGGAAAAGCCAGTTTCTCTTCTCCTCCCTCTTCCACAAACCATCCATTTATATAAAACTAGCCCAGGGGCGAAACCTAAACGGGTGGGTCGGCCCCTACAGGTCAGACTGATGTCCTGACGTGCCCACAGCAGGTCTGTGTCCCCTCCGGGTGGGAACCAGAGCCCAGCGGAGCCCGAGGGTCAGCCGAGCACCAACTCCTTCAAAACGCGAAGACCGTTTGGCACAGGGCAGTGCGGCCCTGGAGGCTGCGGAGAAACCTCTGTGCTTGCCTAAGTCCTTCATCCTCCCTAACAGAAGAGACCATCACGTCCTAAGCTTCTCCCTTTTCCTAATGGGAGCCGCCATCACTGTGCCCCTTTATGGCCCAAAAGAACGTCGTTTTGTGTGTGTGTGTGGCGGGGGGGGGGGTGTCTCGTCCAGTTGCGGGTCTGTTAGCAAACGTGTCCTCTGTGAGAATCTCATCTTCACAGCATGAGGACCCCGTTCCTCTTCCTTGTCCATCATGTGACGTCTCCCCTTCTCTCTCCTTGATGCCCCAGAGCCCTAAAAGCAGGATGTACATCCTCGGTTTGCTCCGTTACTCCTACACCGTACAACCACGTGAACAAACTCTCCAGGCAGATGTCACTAATTGTATTTCCTCTGCTGATCGATCTGATGCTGTTTTGACGGCTCGTCCAGCCCAAGAAGAATCCAGGGGCGGGCGGACCCCTGTGCGCTGGCAGCTGACATTTCACCTGAAAGAATAATGACACAGGACAGGCCACGCCTGGAGGCCCCGCTCTCCGAATCACTGGAACCACGTTGTTGGATTTCGGGTGCAGGGCTGGAGGAGGGGGGCTGGGGGCTCTGCTGTGTGCTGCATGCTGCGGGGAAGGGGCTTCCGTATCTAAGAACATATTCTAAAGTTCTTCGTGAATTTTTAATGTCACTGGGAAAACCTAACAGGAAAACAGGCTAGATGACAAACTCACGTGCAGAGTTAAAAATGAGAAGGAAACACGCATATGTAACAGGGTGATTCAGTGTGTGTGTGTGTGTGTGTGTGTGTGTGTGTGTGTAAGGGGGGGATTTATGGTGTTTTTAATTTTTCTTTTAAACATTTTGCTTTTTCCAAATTTTCCACAATGAGTTTATAGCCCTTTTATACTCAGAAAGAAAAAAAGGGATCTTCAAACAGAACAGGGACATGCTTCTAGCATGTGATGGAAGGAAGTTAAGACAGTCGTCACCGAGTCCCACAGGGCCCTTAAGGGGAAGCGGCAGTGGGACGGCAGACTGGCCTGGGTGTGAAGCCGCTTGAGGGCGCGGCCTGGCCCGGCGGGGCAGAGCCATCGGCTGTCTCTGGGCCTGCCTTGCAGCCCCACAGAGGAGCTGGCAGCCTGGAGCTCCCCAGGGACTGGTAGATCCAGATGGAGGCAAGAGGGACAGATGCCACCACGGTGGGTGACTTCAGTTTTGGTTCAGACAGGGTCCTTAGTGACAAGGCAACACGTGTCTTCCCCAACAAACGTGACCTACTTGATGAGAAGACAAAGCACAGATGAGAAAGCACATCTGCCAGTCGCCTGCTGATAAGGGGTGACCCACAGCCCAGCCTGGCACAGATGCCTCCAGCGCAGCAACAGAAATGCCAACAAGCCAGTGCAGGGAAGGGCAGAGGACTTGGCTAGGAGTAGCCCTTTGTCCAGAGACGACAGATGGCCAGGAGCCCATGAGGAGCTGCTCAGCAACCCCGAGTCCTCAGGCTTTCGGGGACTGCAACCCCCACCACAGGAGTTCCCGCTTCACAGCCGTCAGGATGGCTATCAGCAAAAGGAGGCAGAGGCAGAGGCAGTGTGGATGGGAATGCGAGAAGAGGGAGCGCCGGTTGCTGCCGGGGAGGTAAAATGGTGCAGCCGCTGTGCAAACAGCACGGCGGTTCCTCTGACAGTCAGCAGTGGGGTCCCATGGCTCAGCAATCTCCCCTGGAGGAATAGACCCCAAAGAACTGAAAACGGACTCACGCCTTGCGTGTCTTTGCTCATGGAAGCAGGATTCGCAAGAACTGAGAGTGGAAACAACCAGAGTGTCCATCAGCTGATGAATAAATGAACAAACTGTGGTCTGTCCATACACTGGGATATTACTCAGCCTTAAAAAGTGACACAATGCTACAACATGGAAGATCCTTGGAAACGTTATGCCGGGTTAACGAAACACGCAAATATTGTATGATTCCACTCCTATGAGGGACCTAAAATAGACAAATTCTTATATATGTGTATATAGTTAAACATATTGCTGCAAATATACAGTCATCAGGTGCTTAATGATGTTTCATCAACAGCCCACACCTCCTGTGGAGGTCCCAGCAGGCAGTATCAAACAGTCCAGGTGTGTAGTAGGCTCTACCATGCAAATTTATGTAATTACACTCTGTGACACAACAGTAAAATAGCCTAACAGCATAGTTCTCAAAATGGTATCCCTTTTATTAAGCAGTGAATGACTAACCTATGGAAT
This sequence comes from Scalopus aquaticus, assembly GCA_004024925.1. Lineage (NCBI taxonomy): Eukaryota > Metazoa > Chordata > Mammalia > Eulipotyphla > Talpidae > Scalopus > Scalopus aquaticus. The sequence goes on from PVIJ01006198.1 coordinate 71,501, forward strand.
ATTATGCAGCCATCAAAAATGAATTATCAGGGCCTCCCCGGTGGCGCAGCGGTTAAGCGCTGCACTGTGGAGCTGTTGGCAGTGGCAATGTGAGTTTGACGCCCGGCCAGGGAGAGTCCCACATGGTGCGGCAGACCTCTCCTGCCTTGCCCGCTGCTCCCCTCAGCAGTGTATTTCTGATCTGCCTGTTCTGCTACCCGCTCTGTCTCTGGTGAACCCTCTCGCCGCCCCACACCTCTGGCCTGTACCCCAGCTTGTATGTATAAATTTTGGCCCCTGTGGGAAGGAAAGTCCCCAAGGGCAGGGAACTATGTGTATTTTATTCGACGGATGTCGGGCCCTGGAAAAAGTGACTGGTACCTAGCAGTTAAGCTCCCAGTGCCTATTATGGAAAGAATGTGTGTTGGCCTGGCAGGCTGGCCATGCTATAGCGTTATGTGAAAAAGCGAGTAAGAAACACAGCACTGACTTTGGAGCAACTGCCTCCTTGCAATAATGTGAGTTTGGGAATGCACATATGTGGCGTGTGTGTACGTGTAGAGAATGCCCTCCAAGATGCTAATTTAGCTCTATCTCTGAGTTGTAAGTTTGTGGGTGTTCTTGCTTTCCTCTTTTGATTTTTCTATATTTAAAATCCCCCTTAATATGCTTCTATCATCTAAAAAATCAGTAGGAAACATAAACTGGTTTTGCTTAGAATAACCAAAACAAATACTGCATCGAGCTAATAAGCCGTGTCCACTGGGCTTGGTGGTGAGGGTCCGCTTTCTCAGTGGTCTGGGTGGCATACCCCCATATTCATGTCCCCCCAAAGCTGAGACTGACAATTTTTGGAAATAAGGCCTTCTGGAAGTGATTCAGGTAAGGGTCAAGATACAGTCATACAGGATTAGATTCTGACTCTAATCCGCCATCTTGGTAACACACAGCAGGGACACTCGAGGACACGGGCTGGAGGGGACAGGCGCAGGGCGGCGGTGACGCTGCACAAGCCCAGCACACCGGGCCGCCAGGGCAAGAAGGGCCGGGGGGGGGGGGCTCTCTCCCAGAGCTCTAGCGGCTGGGGTCTGGCCCTGCCAACCCATTTCAGGTGTGACCTCCAAGACGGGAGTGGCTCACCTGGAGTTTTACATTGTCCGGTTTGTGTGAACTTGTGCGGCCCGGGAAACGGCTGGATGGGGGTTTAGTGAGGCTGGTGCTAGGGGTGGGGGGTTCCAAGGGGACATGGTGGGGGCTGCAGGGCGGCCAGAGGGAGCGGGGGTGTGTTTAGAGACAGACACACACACTCGCGTGCGTGTGTTTGTGTGTGTGTGTGAGAGAGAGACGTAGAGACAGAGAGACAAGGAGACAAACAGAGATATGGAGAGCAAGGGGGAGAGAGACACTGAACGAGTGAAACTACGAAACAGAGAGACAGGAAAGAGACAGAGACAAGAAGAGAGCTATGGAGAGAAAGAGACAGCCTGAAAAAGAAAGCTGAAGACTGAGACACAGAGAGAAACAGAGACAGAGAGATGAAAAGCAGTCACAGCAAGAAACGATGGCAAGAAAGGGGATTTGGAGCACAAGTTCGCACCCAGACACCAGGGGAGGGGCAGGCGGGAGGCAGGGGCGAGGTCTGCCAGGACGGAGGCCACTGGCGAGGCGGAGGCCGGAATAGGCGAGGGAGGCCCCCTTGCAGGGGCGTGTGGGAGAGGGAGGCGGAGAGCGGGCAGGGGTGTTGCAGACATTGCTTTTAGGCTTTGGGGCCCCGGGGGGCTTCACCAGGGCTCATCTTCCAGGAAAACTGTATTTGAGCAGCTCCTGGCCTTCTCACCCGCGCCCAGCGGCTTCCGGTCAGGCGAAGCCGCCCCGTCTGGCCGGGGAGTGGCCCCTGTCACGAGGCATCAGCATCCCTTCCACGGCAGGCGGAAGCCCCCGGGGCACGTTAGTGGCTGGGGGTGAGCGCCTCGCGGGTGTGCGCGCCACCTGTTTGCGTTTTCTGGCCCTCCTGTGCTCCGCCTCGCAAGGGGGCCCGCGTGGAGGTCTCCTGAGCTGCAGTGGCCAGGAGCCCCGAAGCGCCGGGTCAGACATTGCTGGGCCCCGCGCCTCCTGCGTGTCCCTCAGCGAGTCCTTAGCTGAGGGGCTTCCCTGGTCCTGGCCTGGGGTGGGGCGGTCACTGTTTCGGGGGTCCTGGGGAGGGGGAGCTGGTTTGGCTTCAGTGAGTGCAGCAGAACTGCATTCGTTCACGTCACTTCTGTCTCGGAGTTTCCTTAGTTGCTCCGTGAGAACAGGAAGACCCACCTTGCAGGGTTCCTGTGAAAATCCCGCAGGCTAGCAGCTGGCACGCCGCAGACACCCAGCAAATGGTAGTGACTGCGAATGTGTCAGGGTTGAAGAAGGTACACAATTTGTAGCTATAATAATCACTATTTTTATAAGCCCAACACTGTCCTGGAAACTGGGAAATTCAGAAGCAATCTAAGGCGCAGATGGGCCGCCCCATCGGGAAGCCAAGAGCCTGCTGGGAAGGACGAACCTGCAGCCTGCTCCCAGCAACGCAGGACTGCCCCCCCGCGGACAGGAGCGTGGGAACGGACGTCCTAGCCTGGCAGAGCCGGGGCGCGGCGGCTGCACTGAGTGGCCAACGAGTCGTGAAGAAGGTGGGAAAGGACGGTCGCGCTTGCACATGGAGGGTGAAAGGCAACGCTCATGACCGTCTAGCACGCGCCGAGGGCCAGGCAGTTGGACAACATGCAGGGAGGCTGACAGCGAGGCCACCGCGCTCCCGCGCAGCTGCACACCTCGTCTGCAGCACGGCGGGACCGCTGTCAGCTGACCTGCCTCTCCAGCTCACGTCTTTCCCTCTGCCATTGTGGATACAGAAGAGGGGGTGTGTACGTAGGTGCATGCGTGCAGATGTACATGTCTGTGCACACCAGTGCACACATGTGTATGTGCACGCTCCTACCACAGTGCTCACATGTGCATGAACCAGCATGTATGAGCAGGCATGTGTGCATGGTGTTTATGTGTCTATGTATGACTGGTGCCCAGTGTGCATCCGTGTGCGTGCGTGTCTGCATAAACTGCATCAGGTGGATGTGCATATGCGTGAGTGTACTCTCGTGCATTGTGTGTGCAGTGTGCATGCACATGGATGTGTACAGTGTGCATTGCATGCGTGCAGGTGCCCACACCTGCAGCGTGCACACACACACACAATGTACCATGTGCCTAGGTGTATGTGCACAGACGCGAATATTCTGCATGTGTATGCACACATGTATGCACTGTATGTGTGTGTATGCATGAGAATATGTATACACACATGAGATAGCGTGCACAGTGTGAGGGCAAGAGCGCCAGGGGAAGGGTGTTGTGTCTCGTGTGCCAGCAGAGTGCAGGACCCAGCAGGCGTGCGGGAGGCAGTGCTGGGCTGCAGGGCTGTGCTGGGCGGGCCGCTGGAGCAGGGAGGGTCCGATGGAGGAGGAGGGTCAGGGTAACTCAAAATGGGTCAGATCCCAGGGCTGGGCAAGCAGAAACATTCTGACGTCTGTTATAAAACCTGCCGCTGGGGTGGGGACTGGCATTGGAGGGAGGACAAACGTGAATTGAGTCCCTACTGTGTGCCAGCATTGAGCTCTGCGGCCTCACGTGTGGTTTCAGCTTATCCCGTCCCTCACCGATCCGCGTGGGCACCGCATCACTGACCTGAGGTGGGCTGAACCCCCTGCCCACACTCTCACAGCGAGAACTGTGCTTGGTGCAGGCATTTGCCTCTAAATCTGGGACTTTCTGTCAACCAAATAGCACAGAAGTGCAAAACACCCCAGCGGTGTGGGTGGGGTGCCTGAGCTGCCCCGGAGACGAGGTTGCAGGGGGTGCGGGGAGTGGTGCAGAGGAGTGGCTGGTGGCCGGGCGATGCATCCGTGAGAGAGGCCCCTGGGCTGAGCAGCCAGAAACTGCTGCCCCCTTTGGAGAGGGCGGCCCTGGGCTGAAGCCCTCAGAGACTCTGTGGGTGCGGAGGGAGGGGCAGAGAAGCCCCCCAGGGTGGCACAGGATCTGGTCTTTTCCATGAGGGAGGAGGAGTCGTGGGAACAAGCATGAGGGACTTCTGGGTGCAGCAAGGTCTCTGGGGTTGGGGGAGGGAAGTGCAAGGTCAAAGCGCCAGCCCTGGAGCAGCTCCTCACTGTGTGCTGACGGCGCCAGGGGAAGCACAGGTGGCCAGGCAGGCTGAGCCAGCTCAGAGCGCTGACAGCACTTCTGGGCCTTTCTAGCCACCCATGGACAGGGGCCCCCTCCTGCGAGCCCCCAGACAAGATCTGATTTTCCAGTCTCGAGTAGGGAGAGGCGGGGAGCGGTGAGAAGGGAGGTTCTTGCTTCCATCGTAGAGCTGAGACATAAGGCCCGCCCTCAGGTCCCAGAACTGTAGAATGCTGAATCTGTAACAGGGGGTCCCCAGGAGAAAGGGTGTGTCCCAGGTTCCCTGTCCCACCCAAGGTGGGGTGGAACTGAGCAGGATATAAGAAGCTTGAGAAGAGAGGACACACACAGAGGAGACACACAGAGGAGACACAGAACACAGACAGAAGACAGGAGGAGACGGAAGAAGGATGGAGGCCAGAAGAGGCCCAAGGAGCAGACAGACTTGTCAAGAAGCTGCACTGGCCTGGGCTGATTGAAAGAGATGTGGGTGAGAGACCCGTGGGGAAGTTAACGATGGCTGTGTTGATTTTGGTTTTGATTTTGTTCTGTTCCTCTCAGAATTGTCTGACTGTTTCTGACCCTTTTGGATGGGTCCCTGCTGAGAGGTATTTCGGTTCCTCCCAGAATTGTCTGGCTGCTTCTGACCCTTGTGTGTGGGTCCCTGCAGAAAGCTGTTGTAGACTAGTGGCAGGCTTCGGAGACTTGCCTTGGGCCAATCCCGTTTGGGTGGACTTGTACCCACGAGGAGTTGGATACCATTGGGTGCTTGACTTAGAAAATACATTCTTTTTCTTCTCTGTCTTTTCTAATTGTATTAAAGTCTGTTTCCACAAAAGGTCCTATATGTTTTGTATTGATGTGGCAGATGGCAGAACCCATTTAGAAGAGGGCAGGTCTGGGGTTTCGGGGGTGCCCTCTCCCTGCCCTGTAACAGATTCACTACTGGGGCAGGGCTGGCTCAGCTGGGGGTACAGGATGGGGAGGCTCTTTGGGAGTGACCAGTCCCCTGATGGATTGGCAGGATGTTTCCTTGTAAACTTTCTAGAAAGAAGCTGACCTGACTTGCTCAGACCCCACCGTGGGCTTTTCCCGGGAAGGAAGGTGCATCCGCCCACCCTCCCATTAGCCAGAGTTCCAATTTTAGACAAAGGTTTCAGCCCCTTCCCACAAACCCCTTTGTAGCCAGGGGAAACTGAATGTCATGCCTCTGCTGTCCCTCCCTTGGTGGCGACGTCAGTGGCTTTCAGAAGAGCAGGGCCTGAGTACTGCACCCCACCACATAACTCGAGGTTCAGGATGCTGATCCCCTCAATGAAGGGAAACTCCCGTGGGGCAGCTGCTTCTGCTACCAGCAAAGGAAGTGGGGGGCCTAGAGGACTCCCAGGTAAGTGGAAGTCAGCTACTCCCGGCCTCCTTTCCCTCCTTCAGGTCTCCTTAAACGCGCCATCTACAGCCGCGCGTGGTTTAACGCTGCAGTTGAAGCTTAAGTGTTTGCATTTCGATCAGATTAATGCTGACGTCCTCTTTTCCTAGGAAGGCTTGTACCCTCGGAATGCATCTCAGTGATTACACTAATTCCTGCATCAATAACTCCAAATTAGTTCTACGGAGACAAAATTTAAATTCCCAGCAAAATGCCACTGGAATGCAGAAGGCCCACGCCTTGCGCCTCCTCATGTCTGTGTTGTTCTGGTCAAGTCTGCACTTGGTATTTCAGGGCCTTAGGGAGAGAAGTCTGCTTTCCTTAATCATTGCTCCAGTGCTCGAAATGGGCATTCCCCTAGTTGGGGTTCTGAAGAGGAAAAATGCCCAGGATTCGGGTTCCCCCCGCCGCGGGCACCTTGCCTTGGACTTAACTTCGCTGCATCTCTGTGCTTTTTCTCACAGGACTGTCACCAGACAATCCCTACCAGCTTCCACTCTGAAAAAACACTCCCTTGCTACCATTTTTTGAAGAATGAAATGAGAAAGTTCTTTGCAAAGGACACTTAGGGGGTTTTTGAATGGTGTCCGTCCCACGAAACCAATCGCATCTTATTTCCTCTGAGGAGCAAATGAAACAGAACTCCAGCCAGGAGTTCTCAAGACTCGGACAGTCCCTGAAGTCTGAAGTTACGTCTCACCCTCTCCTCACGCCGCTTCTCCGAGGTTCGGGGCCCCCCGGGTTCCAGAGGAGAGGTGGGTTCACGTCAAAACAGCATCAGTGCAAGTGGGTCAGCAGCCTGCTGTGGGGGGGGGGGTCCCACATATGACGTTGTGCTCCCCAGATGCTTACATTCTAAGTGCTTTTCTCATTTCTTTGGGTACTGTGTGTGTGAGAGTGTGGATTTGCTGAGGCCTCAAGGACTCTACAGAGGAGAGGGCGAGATGGCCTCTCCAGTTCCAGAAGATTCTATAAATTGGGCCAGATCCAGAGCTGCGCTATTAAACTACTCTAGAGAAACAAACAAACACAAAGCCCCTGATCCAAGCATTTGTCACCTTCTGTGATGTCAAAATTCCCACCAAGGCCCATTTCAAGCTGTCAGTTTTGACAAATTCTCAAGATTCCCGATACCTAACAATCAGCTCTCAGAAGCTGGATGAGTGTCCCATGGGGTCAAATCCTATATGCCAGAGGTGGGGTGAAGGGGTCCTGGCTTGGTGGGAGGGGGTAGGGGTGAGGGTGGTGGCTCAGGAAATGAGGGATGATTAGTTTAGGAGGTTTCCTACTCTCTCCATCTTGGAGAGTTCGAGAACAAGTTGTCATATTAAGGGTCTGAGACATATCATTGCTGTATATAATATTATGTAATTACTTACATCTGTTGCCCCCAGAGGTCCCCACACTCAACTGCCCTCTCCCTCCTGCCCCCCAAGCTGTGCATGTCCAGATTCTGGGGAACGTGCACTTGGGATCTGTCCGGGTGCAGGTTCCAGGGGTGACTGGGTCAAGCCAGGCAGGGCCCCACTTGCCCTTCCTCACGACTTGCTCCCCTTTTCCAGCTGAGCCGCCCGAGCTGACTCTCAGCTCCCCAACTGTTCTGGGGCTCACCCACGCACACTCTCCCTCGCTCCGCACTTAGTAAAGAGAGACGTGACTCAGTCAACCGACGAGCAGAGAGGAGTGACATGTCACCCAAACAGCGGCGGCGTCTCCAAGGCAGGGGAGGTTCGCTTACTCTCTGTTGCTAGACTCAGGTAGGAGGAAAGTAAAGATTCTGAAATAGACTGATCGCGCCAGAAGTGGGGGCAGCCTCTGCTGGGAATCACCTGGCGACCACCTGTGGGGCTTCTCGCTGGGGCTTGGCGATGCGGCCTTCTGCCTCCCCCCGTGGTGTGGCTCACGGCTGGTGTGTCTCCTCCCCCACAGCTTCTCCCCAAAGCTCTCCACTTGGGTGAACTCTGATTTGGCCTCCAGGGGGGCAGGTGCCAGTGTAACACCCAGACCAGACCCCACCCCAAAGGCTGAGCAGGTGCCGCCTCCCCGAGAGCCAGGTGTGGGGCTGCAGGAGGAAGGGCTGCTTCTAGCCTGACGGGACGTGAGGTCTTTGAAGCGACTGGTTTGGGGGAACAGACAAGAGGCAGAAGCCAAGGGACACCTGCGCTGAAGAGCCAGGTGGGTTGGGGATGCGGGCAGCCCCCACCTCTAGAGCAGCTGGGTGGACTTCTCAGGGGAGCAGCGAACTTAACCCAGCGCCTTCCCTGTGGGATGCTTGCTACCCGGCACAGTGCCCACGGCTACCCAGGTTTCCAAGGGGAGTGTGGTGGGGCTCTCCTGCGGGATGGGCCTTTGGGAAGTTCTGAGGGGTCTGTGAAGGAAGGTGCCTTCTCTCCTCTGGGCCTCACTGGCTTCCGGGGGGCTTAGCCCAGGTGAGCTTTTGTGGGATCCAGAGGGGGTAGCCCTCAGGGCAGAGGGACACCTCGAGACCCTGCTACCCCGTGTGCCTGACATCATGGCCCTGCCATTTGGTCCCGTAGCTTTCACTGGCACCCACCCCGCCCCACGCCCTGTGCTAAGCTCTGCGGAAGCAAAGCCAAACAAAGCCTCGCTCCCTGCCGGGGAAACTCCCTGTTCCTTTTCGGCTGGAAGCTGGTCTGAGGGCAGGGAGGGAGTGGTAGGGGGGAGAGAGAGTTTAGAATCAGATAAGATGTTCTTTTAATATTGTTTTGGAACGGGGAGTGACTGCTTAATGGGCTTGGGTTTCTTTTTGGGGTGCTGAGACTGCCTGGGAGGTTGGTGGAGATGGTGGCTGCACTGTGCTGTCAGCAGACGAGAAGATTCTGAAGTGCACGCTTTAGAAGGAGTCCGTTTTCAAGCCGGTTAATAAGCGGGCAGAAGATCTGAGCAGATAATTTGCTGAAGAGACAGGGGGGCCACAGACACATGGAAAGATGCGCATCAGGAGAAAGCCACGATGCGACCCCGTCGCGCACCCCGAGAACGACGCGTATTCAAGGGACCCCCCCCGAGTGCTGGAGCAGACGCCGGGACCAGGCAGCACATTAAGAAATCAGTGAGGACTCAGGTTAAAGTGGGGGCGTGGAGAGAGGGATGGGGGGATGAGGGCAGTGGTATGGGGGGCCAGGAGAGTCTGGGTGATACTAGTGCGTCTCCCCTCGGCCGACTGAGCACCCTGAGCCCCCACAGACAAGGGGAGCAAACAGCTGGCCTCAGCGCTCTGTCACGGTCCGGGAAACTTAGTTCAGAGAATGAAACAATTCTAAATATCACATCCTTCCCTTTCCATTTCTTGAAAATTCAAAGGAATTGAAAATTCAATGTCATCATCTACAGACACGTGTACATAAAAAAAATTAAAATGTTCTTTTTTAAAAGATTTATTTATTTATGCATACAAGCTGGGGTACAGGCCAGAGGTGTGGGGCGGCAAGAGGGTTCACCAGAGACAGAGCCGGGAGCAGCACAGGCAGATCTACGGAAACACACTGCTGAGGGGAGCAGCGGGCGAGGCAGGAGAGGTCCCCCGAGCCATGGGGGAATCTTCCCGGCCGGGGGTCGAACTGGCATCGCCACTGCCCACAGCTCCACAGCGCAGCCCCTAACCGCTGTGCCACCAGGGAGGCCCTAAAATGCTCATTTTTTATGTTATGCAAATTTCACTTAAAAAGGTGCCTTGGAGAGTAACAAGCCTCACGGCCACCCTGGGAGGCAGGGCCTGCGGCCGGGCAGCAGGGGCGGCAGCAGCTGGAGCCCCCTCGCTGGCCTGGGGGGCCTGCGCTCTGCCGGGGACCCTGCGCCCCCAGGCTGCCGCCGGCCTTCACGCCGCGGCCAGGCGGAGCTCCTGCCGGTGTTAACGGTGACCGTGACGGGTGCCGGCGCCGTCAGCCCGCTCTGGCGTGTCCCGGCCACTGGGCCGGAGGGACCGCCCTTACGCTGTTCGGACGCAAGTGGGACCCGCGAGCCACCTGTGCGCCCTGTAGATGACGGTGACACGGTGGGGGGGGGGGCTTTTCTTCTGCCATCAATGGCGCACCGCTGACTCGGGTGCCGCGTCGCCCTTTCGCTGCTCACCGTTCTTTCCCCATGTTGGCATCGATAGACGGGGGAGGGCCTCCCTGGTGGCACAGGGGTTCAGTCTCAGCCTATGAAGCTATCCAGCCACTGCAGCGCGAGTTCCATCCCAGGCCAGGGAGCTTCCCACCGGGCACAGCAGACCTCTCCTGTCTCCCCGCTGCTCCCCTCAGCAGTGGATTTCAGCAGATCCGCCTGTCCACTCCCCACTCTGTCTCTGGTGAGTCCTCTCACCCCACACCCCCACACTACACCCCAGCTCTTGTATGCATAAATAAATAAATTAAAAAATATACGACGGGCCGGTGAGAGCTTCCTTAGCTAGCACAGCTTATCCTTTCCTTGGGGATCCCCCCTGTGTGAGGCCCGATGCTGAGGCCTGTGCCATTTCCCCTGGAGGGTGTGCTGGCCAGTGGAGGAAGTCTCACTGGGAGTCCGACCCCCAGAAGCAGCTGGGCTGGCGCCCGGCTTCCTTCGCTCCTCAGGGGCCCTTGCGCTCACGGCCGTCCTTGTGATTTTCATCAGGCATCGGGGTCTGCATTTCCTCCTTCTCCCAGCTCGGTGCGGGCAGTTTCTCTTGCAAAATGAAGTGCATTTGTAAAGAAGGAAAGTCTAGAGGGCGATTTCTCTGCAATTCTTTGCCAGTTTTTGTTTGTTTTTTTTTCCAGGTGTTCTCTTACCAAGAGGGACAGCGGCTTCCCTGGCAGTGGCCAGTGTTTGGGGCCTCTCGGGCAGCTCTGGCTGCAGGGGATCTTGAGTTGAGCTTCGGTTCTGGGCAGGAAAGAGGCCTGTGAGGTGGACCGGGCCCCACCCATCCATCTGGTGAGGGGAGGCCTGGGTGGGCTCTGGGACAGGGTCCCAGCACTCGCTGAGGCTCCGGGTGGCCCCGGCCCACCGAGCCAGCACCCTGGCTGTCTTGTGCTCAGGAGGGCCGGCTTGAGTGCGGCGAGCCCCCTAGCTACCCGTGCCCTTGGGGACGCAAGGCTGGCCCCGGGTTTTCAAGTGCGCATTTTGAGCTGTCTGTGAATGAACGTGGGCTGACGCAGGGGGCCTTTGGCTGAGTTGTGCTTCTCATGGCTGGCGCCTTGGCTCGAAAGGGAGAAAACGCTCATTTTGGCCTGGGCAGGCTCTTGGGGAATCTTCGCAGGAACGTGGGTTCCGGGACAGCGGCTTCTGGGGTTTTCCAGCACTGGGTTTAGCTAACGTTCACAGCCTGCTCTTTTTATCAGGGAAACCGCGAACTCTTTCTGATTCTCTGCTGGTACCGACAAGTGGCCTGGGGTGGGGGATGGGGGGCAACCGACCCCCCCACTTGGCGTCTGTATCTCCCGGGGCAGACTTATTAATAGCTCAGAGATGCCACAAGGCCGTGGGCCTCCCGACCCCTGTGGCCGGCCCGCTGCCGAGCTGCCTGTGGCGTGTGCTTGGGATCGAGTCCTGTTCAAATTGCGTTTTCTCTTGCTTCTGCTCACTCCTCCCCGGGGGCCTATTGGCCTGCTGTGTGCTTTGCTCAGCCTCCCACTGAATCATTGTTGCCTCTCGGTTCTCCAGCAAAGGTTTATTTGATTTCTTTAGAGTCACTTGATTGAATTCTCAACACAAGTACATACACTGAAGTAATTACATCTGCTCCTTTTAAAAAGAAAAATAGAAATCTGCGTTCCTCCCTCGGCTTTGCCTTGCCAGCGGAATCAGCATTTGCAGATGAAGTGTCCTTGAGAAGCCATGTCTCATCCACATTCGCAACCTTTGGCTTATATCATAAATTCAGAGACTGGGGTGTCGAGTCTTAATTTCAACCTCGCTATTTATATTCCTTTCCCTGAGCACCAAGAAATAGTCTTCAAATTGATTGTCAGGTGGGTCAGGAGGGCGCTGGCGTGTGTGCTGGTTTTTAATGGGCCTTGCGTTGATTTGGAGACGCACAGTCCACGTGGAGGGGGTGCCGGCTAACGCCCCTCCAGCACCACCCTCTGTAATAACACCCCGATCCATGCAGAACACCGAGGTCCCCTTTCGCCTGCAGCTTCCTCCTTGAAAGGGAAGATGGGCTCATTTTATCTGGAAAAAAGCGGGTAACTTTTGCTGGAGAGAGTCCTGTGGTGGACCTCCGGGGGCAGGAAGCTCCCTTGTCTCCTGTGGGCCCCCGTAGCAGCCCCCAGCCCTGACTGGCCCTGGGCACTCGAAATCAGCAGGGGCCGAATTGCGATGGGCTGGAAGGACCCAGATGCCAGGGGGTTTTGGGAGGGAAAAGTGAATAGTGACTCTGGAGTCTTCCAACTCTTTGTTGGGGTGATAGTGTGCTAGCCACACCGGCTCATCAGCTATGCTCATGCCCCCCAGTGCTTTGTGCTTCTTCCTTTTAAGTGTGCCTATTAGAACATTTGTGATATTACAGGTTACGTGGTGTTATATTTCCACAGCACAGAGCTCTGGAGAACGCTCGGTCCCCGCAATCCCAAGACAGAACCTCAAGGTTCTGGGGGAGGGGCCGAGGGCTCTGTGACTGAGAAACAACTGAGCCTTCAGAACCGAGCATGTGAGGTTGGAAAAGGCTGGGGAGACGGCAGACGGGGCGGGCAAACAACTTTTCGTCTTCGTTCAGAAGCTCTGGCCAGGCAGGAGTGTGCGCAAGTGTGTGTGGGCTTTCTGCTCACCAGCAAAGACTTCCCTCGTGCCTGGCTGGAGAGAGCAGACTTTGCTGGTGTCAACTGTGCGTGAGAGCGTGTGTGTGTATGTGAGGGTGTGAGCATGTGTAAGTGTGTGCGAAACTGAGAGTATGTGAGTGTGACTGTGTGAGCACGAGTGTGTGCATTTGAGTGTGTATGTGTGCACAAGTGTGCACACACATGTGTGAGTGTGCATGTGAGAATGTGACTGAGTCTGTGAGTGAGTGTGTAGGAGCTCAGGGAAAATGGACTCTCACCCGTGGATAAAGGAGTTGAGAGCAGCGAGGTGTCCTTTGATTTAGGTACGTTTTGTCTATTCTCATATAATTTTTTTGTCATTTAAAAATCCCTCCAGGCCCCGCCTCAGTTACTATCTTTAACTGTAGCCAGCGATACTTCTATGTACTTTACCTCTGTGTCTAACCCCACAAAGGTTTTGTGAAGCGTTAAATGTTATAGCCATAAAAATACCTTGAACTTTTTGCAGGGAAATTTACTTTTCCCTGAATCAATAAGGGAGCCACGCTACCCTATAAATAATGGATAGCACAGACACCTATTTTTCCCAGATGAGAGAACGTAAGGAGAGACGACTGGGATATGCAGATGATCTACGACTTGGAAATAGAGAGAATTGATGTCCAAAGAGCCAAAAACTCAGATAAGGTGTGGGCCTCATCAGGGCTTCCTATCTAGCAAGCCAAGTCCTCTTGGGAAGGACAACTCAAGTGACACAATCTCACTCCGACGCCTTTCTCAAAGACCATCCTTTACTTCCTGAAACAATTTAAGTGAGCGAGTGGGGAATAAGTGGTTGCTGAACTAAGGTGCAGCAAGAAATCACTCAAGTCTCATAGGTCCGGTAACGCATCTGCCATGCAATGTTTTTCAGAATAAGATCCTAAGATAGTCAAGACTCTGCAGTCCAGTCTTATTGGGGTATGTGTCGTACGGGGTGAGAACGGAAAAGAAGGTGCTAGAATTTCACAGAGTTGCAGGCAGCCCATATTGGGAGTTGGTTTTTACAAATTTCTGTTGGTGGCAAAATAATGCCCCCACTTGTGTTCATATGGAATGCGTGTGCATGTGCGTTACACGGCAATGGGAGATTGAGGTTGTGGATGGGATTAAGGTCAGCTGGGGATTACTCTGGCTCCTTGAAAGTGAAAGAGGGAGGATCAGAACTATGGCAGCCTAAGGGCTCATCTTCTTTTGAAGATGAAAGAAGGGGCCCAGGGTCCAGGGAAGCAGATGACCCCCCAAAGCTAGGAAAGGCAAGGGAACAGAGTCTCTTTTAGAGCTTCCAGAAAGGCGAGACGCCCCAAAGGCCCCTTGGCTCTAGCTCAGTGAGACTCTCACCAGACTTCTGGCCTCCAGAACTGGAAGAGAATGCATCGGTGGTGACTTGTCAAGGCAGTGACAGGAAATGATTCGGGCCAGCAGGGAGATTCAGTGGAGTTCAGTTGATGGACAAGGAACATTCCCTAAACGCCAGGCTCTGAATGCTCGGGGCGCAACAGGAAGTAAGGACTCAGCACCGCTGTCAGGGGCCCGCAGCCTTGAAGAAAAGGCAGGTCACATGCCCACTAGTGCAAAGACGGTGGTTCCAGCAAGGCGATGCACTTGGTCAGCTCGGGTGCTAACCCGGATGCTAGAGGCTGGTTGGCTTAAACTGGAGGCTGGGAGTGCCAGGTTGGGGCACTGCTGACTCCTGGTGAGGGCTCACTCCCCGGTTTGCAGACGGCTGCCTTCTCACTGTCCTCACAGGTGGACATAGAGGGAGCTTGTAGGTCTCTTCTTTTAAGGCCACTAATCTCACCCTGAAGGCACCGCTCTTGTGACCTAATGACCTCCCACAGGCTCCACCTCCTGACCCCATCACCTTGGGGTGAGGGCTTCCCTGTATGAAGTTTAGGAACAGATTTCAGTCCGTGTGGGAATGCAGAGGTGGTCGAGTAATTGTCCGCAGTGAAGTGTGTCGGGAGGTGAAGGAAAGCAGGGAGTTCCTAGCAGAAAAGCAGAGGGCAGGGGCAGTGCAGGTCTGGGAAGCAGCTTACACAAAGCACGGAGTCCTTGGAAACCGTCTCCGCCGTCTGTGTTCTGGGGTTCGCGAGTGTGTTCTCTGAGATGAGCAGGGAGGGGAGGAGCGGAGTGTTGGCTGAACACACTTCATGTGCGTCATTCAATCTTGCCCAAATGCTGTGCAGAGAAGTGACGTTCACCGCCAAGGCTATGACAAGGGCAGAGGAGGTTCCAGAAAAAGTCCAGGAACCGCCCGGGTTGTTTGACCTCCCGTTTCATGTCAAAGTCCACGTTCTCCACGAGACTACTCTACTCTGACTAGTTCCCCCTCTGATAAGCCACAGAGAAGCAGAAGAGAGCACAAGTGACCCTGGCTCAGGCTGAAAAGGGGGGGCCTGTTAATAGGAGCTCAGTAAATACTTCTGGAATAAATGAATGAGTCGTTTCCTTTCCTTCACAACGAGAATTCAGAATGGTGACCTCCAGCTTTTACATGCTCCCTAGGTCATCCTGTATTCTCTTTGTTGATTGGCTTTTCTTCTTCTTCTTCTAGGATTCAGCACCACCCACCAAATGGATCCCAAGCAAACATTTTATGCTTCCCACCCGGAAGGTTTTATTGACTATTGAAATAGATAATGGAGCCCAATAACTGTGTCTCTGATAACCTTGGAGACTTGTCCAGAAATGCTAAACTCTCTATGGTTACATATGCTGATATAAAACCAGTGAGTGTTGGAACATGCATCCCAGTGGAAGGTTCCAGAAGTATAGGATGTGGTTCCAGACTCGAACAAGCATACAGCAGACACGAGAAAGCAACTGCAGAAAGATAATGGAGCAATCTGTCTTCTCCCTCCCTGCAAGAGGCAGCTATTTGCCCTTGTGGGAAGGAAAGAAAGGGATTTGTGTTTTGCCTTAGGAGGTTCTTTAAAAGTCTTTTCCAAATCCTTAACTGTTGAGAGGCAAAAGACTGGGTTATTCTAAAGAGGTAAAGCAGTGGATTTAATAGAAAATGCTGGTGGAAATCTTGCTAAGGCCAGGGCGGGACCCCCAGGATCTGCTTTACAAGTTGGGGGCTTGAGTGTCCTCACATTACACAGCAGGATCTCTGATGGCGTGGGTGATAGAGCAACAACCTCCGCAGTTGTCCCTGTCTTAATCTCCCGAGTCTAAGTTATGCTCCCTGACATACGACTGCAGATGTAATTAAGGTTACTAATCAGATGACCTGAAAATAGGGAGATTAACTTGACTTGTGGCCCAATGGGGTCACAAGGGCAGTTGAAAGTGTGTGACTTTGGGGTCTTCTAGTCTGTAGAAGACCCTGAGAGCACAGAGAGAAAAAAGTAACGTTTATCTGCTTTTACAGAAATAGCAAGGCCTGGAGGCTTATCGACTAACCTTGAACTGAGCTCCAAGGCTGATTGGAGTTGGGAGACAAATAGAGAGGAGAGGGCTACCCTGAGGCCAGGGGCCCCCAACAGAAATGGAACATTCTAGCTATTTGAAGGAAGTCTTCATCTTTTCCCATGTGTGAACTGTCCTTAACTGGCCAATGAACTTCAGCCAAACCCATATTTCTTTGCCCCTAAACTGTACCTTACTAACAAGATTTAACTCCTCTGTTCTCAACCTCTGGGTCCCAAGCCCAATATCACTTCATTTCTTTTCTTACTCAGGGAAGTCGATTTGAGTTTCTCTCCTGTCTCCTTGCCCATGGATTAGCAATAAAGCTGCTTTCTCTTTTCAAAACCAGAGTTTTGTGCATGCTGAGTGGTGAGCTTGTGGCTCAGGAACAAGTGGGGTGGCGGGAGAGGGAGAGCCAGAAAGGACAGGAGAGAAGGACTCAGCCCCACGTGGCTGGTTTTGGGCGGGGGGGCATGAGTTATGTGGGCAGCCTCTGGGAGATGGAGAAGTCAAGGAAACGGACTCCCCCCTAGAAACACACTTCTGCGGAAAACTGGAGTTTAGACTGGGGGCATCCGGTAGAACTTCCAGCCTGCAGAGCTGCCGTGTGATAAAGCTGTGCTAAGTCATTTGTCACAGCAGTGTAAGGAGAATACACTGGGTGACACCCTCCTGGAGACTCAGTGGCGCTGAGGCCAGAGACACAGCGAAGACCTTGGTGGCTACACAGGATGTGCAGGGGTGAACCCCACGCCCCTATGCCCTGTGCTTTGAAGGACTGTGCAGACCAGGCACCCTCCCCACATTTTGTGGACCCTACAAGCTTCTTGGGTCATTTGCAGAGCCCCCCCCCAGGAGAGGTGGTGTCCCTCGATAACGACTGAGACAGGACGGTGGCCCCCAGCCCTGGACAGCAGGTGCTTGGAACCTGCTTAATTCCATGGAGAACAATCCAGCGCTATGACTTGTGTCTGAGGGCCCCGAGCAGATCCGCAGCTGCTAGACGGATTGAGAGGTTTCTAAAAGAATACGATAATTGCAGCAGAATTGCGCCTGTCAGAGCACGCTTGAGAATGAGACGGGCTTCAGCTGTGTTTTGGCCGGGGGTGGGAGTGGTGGGCGGGGAGGTGGGGAGTGGGCCCCATGGCTCAAGGGTAGGAAGACAGGGGATTGTCAGAAACGGGGTCCAGCTGGAAAGTGTTTTACATTATAGCCCCAGAGCTTGGCTTATGCTGATGAGAACAGGATGACAGTTTACCGCTGTTATGAGAAGGAAGAGTTCACTGTCAAAGGTGCAGGTCTCAGAGTTTCAAGGCTCTAGCGCCCCGCCCCCCAAGTCCTGCCAACTGGCTCTTAATTCCCAGGGAGCTTTGCTGAGGGCTGACGATGACTCCAGGAACTTGTCATTGAGTTTATTTTTGTTCACTTTACCCAAATCCATATTTGCTTTGCATGTAGCACAATGGACAAGTCCAGTAAGTCCGGGCAGCCACCCACTTTTAGGGTTCCATTAACCTGATCTTGGGAGCCCGTGAAGCCGGAATGACAAGAGAAAGGCCCAGGACTGCGGCTTCCGAGAGACACGGATACCAGGCCCTCCAAGGTGACCTCTGCATTTTAACAGGTAAAGTCGGTCATTCTGAGCAGGCGATCGCTACTTCACCCTCCTGGGCCACACATCACACACACATGCACACAGACCTACTTTATTAGGAGGCACTGAATTTTAGAGACATATACATTTTTGTCATTTCTAGTTTTTGAGTTCGGGCTTGGGTAGCCTCAGAGTCGGGCTGGGTAACACGGCAGCAGATCTACGGGCGTCAATAGCTGGTTACTAGGGCATCTTGCCCAGGGAGAGGTGGGTGGGAGTGGGCACTGGCATGGCTTCAGGGAAGCTGGGTTTGTGCATGTAACAGAGCCAGAAGCAACTCTGCTTGGGAAACACTGGAGCAGAGAACGGCCGTGTGTGGGTACGGCTGGGAAAACTCCAAAGGCGCCCTGAGAAACAGCCTCTCCCCGTGCAGGAACATGGCCGCCTGCCGGGGCCTGCAGGAGCCGCTTTAATAAATCCACACGGACTTGATTTGCCACCAGGCCGCGCGAGGTGGGACCTCGACTGCCTCCGTGCCCGAAGCTGGCTGTAACTCTCTGCGCTGCCATGGCACAGGAGAGCGTAGGGCTGATCTGGCGGCCTTCCAGGGGGATGTAGACTCCTCAGAGGGGAGAATTCACATTTCAGTGCAGAGTATTTCAAGGAGCTAGAAAGATATATACGGGGGGCACGGTCCTCAGTGACTTCGACTCTATTAGCATAAGGATTGTAAATCAGCCTTGGTGCGCTGGGTGTGGCCATAGCGCATCCTCAGTCCTGCTGCAAGGATATGATCTATTGAGGCAGCAAGGCAGGAAGGGAGAGGGAAAGGTAGGCAGAAGAAGTCATTGCCTCTGGAGCCCAAGGGGGTCCCCCACATCTGCCGGAGGATAATGCTCCTATGGCTCCTTCAGCCTCACACTGCTGGGGAGGTAACTCCCCGTTTGGACATGTTGTCAGTTGGGCCTTAGCTTAGGAGCGGTAAGGGCTGGGCTAAAACGTCAGGAGCTGAACCTTATCTGGGGGATAAATGTTTTGATTTCTAGTTAAAAATATTTGCTGCTCCCCTGGAAGCAGGCCTAGAAGATGACCTTTCTGCCAGAGCCTTGTTGAAAGTACACTGGGTGGGCAGAGCAAGGCTGCCTGAGGCGGGGTTCTTGATGCAACCCCAAAGGCCTTGCTTGTGGGCCGAGGGTTAAGAAAATGAGCAAAACCAACTGCAAAGTCTCCGCACTGAGAGAATCCTGCTGGGGCTTGGCCTTTAGCACGGCCTTTTGAAGTCACTAAATAATCAGGGAGAGAACTTCCCGGGAGCTGTGACAGGGCCATCTCTTTTGGAGGCGACAGCGGAGACACAGAGGGCGCCCAGTCACTTGCATGTGGTCCATCCCAGAAACTCTTCACACCTAAAATACCCATGATGTGGCTGCAGTGTGGACCGTCCCCACCGCCTGGCGTCTGTCAGCAAAATGTGGGCAGCGCTGACTGCCAGCAGGTGCGGGGCACTGTCCGGTCCCATCTCAGTAGTTGCATGGCCCAGGCAGGGAAAGGGGGTGCTGATGGGGAGGGAAATGGGGTGCCAATCGTTATGCTGGTGATGCGCCTGCCTCACACTCGCACATAAAGCATCCTGGGGATGAAGTGCAAGGCCGGACACGCCTATGAGTGGCGAGAGTTTGCCCTCAGCCAAGAGCAGTGGGAGAGTGAGAAGCTCCCCTGCTTAGCAGACCCAGCCCGGGGGCCGGTGGGGAGCCCACTGTGCCGGGACACCCTAGCGCCATGGATGGGCCCCCTTCAGACGCAGCATTTGCAGCCGCACAGGAGCAGCTGGCAGGGGACAACACCCACATCCCTCGCCATCTAAGCTGAACAAACCTTGCTGTCTATGTTAACCAACATCTTGCTTTTCTCCTCGCATCCGCTGGGCACCGGGCCTCGCTGCAGAGAAACTTCAAACCAAAGCCAAGGGCGGAAGCTGGCAGCCACGTCAGCCGGGACGGAAACCGCCGGTGACAGCCGAGCGCCCAGATGCTCGTGTCACGGAACCGGGGTACTGGCCATGGCCCGCACACCCCTTCATGTCCTGGTGACGCTAGCTAGGTACCCCAGCTCTGTGCTGGCCTTTGAGACCACAGTCTGCTAACTTCCTCATTCATCAACAACTAAGTAAAACCACTTTGCTTCCCCTCAAAACTCTGTTCTTATTTGTGGAGGGGAACTGAGGCCGGGAATTCAGCCCCGGGGCCGGGCTAAAAGTGACTCGGGCACCGTGAACTGAATAGAAAACACGCCGCCTCCGTCCTCAGCAGAAGGAAGATGGCCAGGGACATGGGGCCGGGAGCTCCGGGGCTCCCCGGAGCTCTCTGAGGTCGGCGCTGCGGTTTCTGGACTTCTGCACCCTCGTGCCCTCGCGCTAAGCTGCAGGTGCTCGAATCCTCCACGCGGCCCTGGCAAGTGAGGGAAGGCGGAGCAAGGAAGGCGGAGCAAGGGAGACCAGTCGCTGGGCACAGAGGGCGCCCGCGCTCCCCGGAGGGCGTTAGCATGGTGCAAAGCGGGGGGCGGTGGGACGCCCACGACCCCGCACAGTAACCTCACTCCACTGCGAATTCAAGTGCTCCCCAACAGCACTGGAAACAGTGTTTAACGCGAGCGCTCCAGGAGTCTCTAGGGCCTTTCGATCAGCAGGTGGAGAGTGAAGACCCAGGCAAGGCGCCCACCCTGTGTGCTGCGGAGATGCTGGACGCCAGGGCCCGCCCGCCCCACAGCCCCCGCACTGGACTTTCCCAGAATAACCCACCCTGCATCCCATCAAAGGAGTTGCTACTTTGCTTACAGCTGATTGGACTAGAGATGGTCACCTGACTAAAAGAACAGCCGCTATTGGCTGATCAGCACCAGGGCTGGAGCACTGCCCAATGGGAGATGAGTACTGGATGGTGGCCATCACAGGGTAAATCCTGCCTTCCCTGAAGTCTGAGAGGGAGTTGGAGAGATGTCAATCAAAGCTGAGAGGCCGCAGAGAGGAGGCAGGAAACAGAAGCTCTGAGAAAGGAGGAGAAAGAGGAGAGCAAAGGCGGGTGCAAATGCAGGCGGGAAGGCAGTGGGGTTGAGCCAGGGAGGCTGGGTCCCAAACGTAGTGGACACTTTGGTCTTGGGTCACCAAAGTCACCAGAACCCGACTTTGCCAATAGCTCTGATGCGAAATGTGACTTCAGTTCCTAGGCAACTGGCTGGGTGGCCACAGGCATGTGTGTGCGTGAGTGCGTGCGTGCATTTGTAAACTGCAGCTTTTATTACCTTTTTTTTAAATGCAGGTGCTTGCAGTCGTCCTCCAAAGTCTAACTACTTGGCTATAATTTGCATAACATTCTACCAGCTGAGCTCTGCCTTGTTTATTTATTGGATATTTTCACATGGGGTTTAATTAAAAACCTCCTTGAAATATGGACGCATTTCTTCTATGTATTCTCTACCATCTATCCATCCATTCATTATCATCCCTCCCTCGCTCGCTCTTCTATTTAGCCCCGTTGTTAACCTCAGAAGCCTCAGTTTGGTTATCATTATCTGCTATTTCATAATTATTTTACTTTATCAGTTTACTGACTTTATTCCCTTAGGTTACTCTTAAATGTGCAAGCAGCCAACCTTTGTCTTTAATTTTCTGGCTTCCTTAGGTTTGGCTAATCCTCCCAGTTCCTCCCCTGGGGTATAAAAGGTGGCATTTCGAGGCTTGGTGGAGTCCACGTGGGACTGGAGCCCTGGCCCAGCTCTTTGCCAGGGGCACTTAGGCTGCTCCCCCTTCTTGCTCTCGTGAACAATGACTCACAGATGCCTTTAAAGGAAGCCCACAGGCCCAGCTTTCCTCCACACATCCAGTAACCTCCAGGCGCGTCACCCGCCTGCCTCCCGCCTCTGGGCTCCAGGCGTCCCCGGGGAGCCAGGCTGGTCTAGACGATGCAGCACCAGATATGTGACTTTAGGGTGTGCTGTGGGGCCAGAGGCGCCTCCAGGAGGGAGTCGCACCCTAGTTGGGCATGCAAGAAAGCCCCACGTGGTAGAGGTGACACTGCTGCTGGGACAGAGCCCGGCTTTCAGGACTCAGCAGCCGGGAGGATGTGTGCCGGGCAGGGCAGGCCTCTGGGGCCCTGCGCTGCGGCCGAGTGGCGCGTGGGGTGAGAAGGCCGCTTAGAAGCGTCCCTCAGACGTGCTGGTGAGTGGGCAGCTGCGGGGCAGGGGCAGCCCGGGCCATCTCGGTGGGGCTCCTTGGACGCCCAGAAGTGGGGGCTCGGTTCTGTGAACAGTTAGGGTCCCAGAGGGCCCTGGCTGGGGCCTGGCTGGGGTAACAGCTGTGAGGGTGGAGGTGCCCCAGCGCCCTGTAATCAGAACAGGGAGGGCGCCTCGCGTCTCCCTGGGAAACACACATTCCTGATGGAGAGAGACGAGGAGGTGAGAAGCTTCAGCCAGGTGTAAATTGCTAAGAGCCGCAGCGCACTCTGCTCACGCAGAGGCCATGTCCCAGGCAGCCAGCACACAGGAAGGGAGGGCGGCATCTGAGGGACGGGCCGTTTGGCCCGATAACCAGCCCAGCTCCCGGAGCTGATGGGGAGACTGGGGAGAGCGCAGGCAGGCCTGCCGGGCGGGCAGCGAGAGGAAGGAGGCGTTTCAAGGCCCTTGTTCTACTCGTTCCTATTTCTTCTCGTCGGCTGCAGTACCTGGCACCTGCAGAACAAGGGCGTGGTGCTGTGCTCTGCGGGGCGCCTGTGCGGAGGGAAATACACCCTGAAGAATCACCGGGGAGGAGGAGAACATGCACTGGGCAGTCGTTTGGGAAGCCATGTGGATCCACCTCACAAAGCTCACACTGGAAATCCCGTATGATCCAGTGGCCCCACTGTGGACGCCACCTGAGCAATACGAAACATGAGCTGAGACAACGATACACCTTCCAGTGCTGGCTGCAGGGCGTGGGCGCGGCCTCAGTGCCCACGGGCCGAGGGTCGGGCTGAGAAGGCGTGGTCTACCCACACGTGGTCACTATTCAGCCACCGGGAGAGAGGAAATGTGCCATTTATAGCAAAGTGGGAGGAATCGGAGGGAATTCTGTGTGGCAAGGCCAGTGAGAAGGACAATCGCAGGGCCTGGACCGTGACATAGTGGGGAATCTGATAAAATATCAAAACAGTAATAAATGAAGTGGGGCTTCTGGGGTCAGGGAAGGAGGAGGGGGGTTGGGGGAAAGGGGCATAAGGGATGGTGATGGGGAAAAAGGACTAAAAGAAAGAGAATCCTAAGGCAGAGGATCAGAATAGGTAATCACGGCTGCTATTTGATCTGGCTCTTTAGCTATACCTTAGAAATAGAAAATCATTCCGAATTTTCTGATTAAACCAAGCCATCCTATCTAGAGGCAAATTTATCTATCAGATACATAAGGCTTCAGTATCTCTAAGCCTCTGAGAGGGAAAAATATAGAAATAATGCAGAAATTTAAAGACAAATGGGCAAATGAAGTATGACCGTGTTTCTGTGTTTTGCTCAGATTCAGGATGTGAGGGCCAGGAAATAGCCCTGAATCGTAAGAAATAGATGAAAAGTCACTTCACTTAGCAGACAGGGACAGGTATGCAACTTAAATCAAAAATATTCTAAGTAATAAGAGCAGAGTTAGGCACTGTTGTCTTTAATGATGTCTGATAACTTTAACCATGTAGGAATAAGTTAAAACTTATTGCTGAATGCTCCAAAGTGCATTTTGTGGTTTTGCCAACTAATTTCTTTTCTTTCTTTTCTTAGCTATATTTATTTATGCATACAGGCTGGGGTACAGGCCAGAGGTGTGGGGCAGCGAGAGGATTCACCAGAGACAGAGCGGGGAGCAGAACAGGCAGATGGACAGAAATACACTGCTGAGGGGAGCAGCGGGC
>PVIJ01006199.1:0-10379 GCA_004024925.1 Scalopus aquaticus
TTTTTTGCATGTGGCTGTCCAGTTTTCCCAGCACCATTTATTGAATAGACTGTCCTTGTTCCACTGCATTTTCTTTGCTCCTTTGTCAAAGATTAGTTGTTCATAGATATGTGGCTTTAATTCTGAGCATTCTATTCGGTTCCATTGGTCTTTCTGTCTGTTTTTGTTCCAGTACCATGCTTAAACAGACACTTCTTAAAAGAGAAAATGCAAATGGCCAATAAGTATATGAAAAAATGTTCAACATCACTGTTAATCAGTGCAAATCAAAACCACAATGAGACACCACCTTACACCAGTGAGAATGGCACATATTAAAAAAAACTAGCAACAACAAATGTTGGTGAGGATGTGGAGAAAAAAGAACTCTTCTACACTGCTGGTGAGAATGCAAATTAGTCCAAATGCTATGGAAAGCTATGTAGAGGTTCCTCAGGCTACTAAAAATGGAGCTAGCATATGGCCCAGCAATTCCACTCCTGGGAATCTACCCAAAGAACACAAAACCATTAATTCAAAAGGCTACCTGCATTCCTATGTTTATTGCAGCACTACTTACAATAGGTAAGATATGGAAACAACCCAAATGCCCAAAAATAGATGACTGGATCAAGAAGATGTGGTATATATATATATATATATATATATATATATATATATATATATATATATATATACACATACATATACACACATACATACACACACACACATACATACATACATACACACATACATACATACACACACATATATATATACATATATATAATGGAATATTACTCAGCAATCAAAAATATTGAGTTATAATTTAATCAATGCTTACTATGTGCTAAATTATTTATGTGTAGTCTTTTGTTTACATGTAAATGCAGTTTTTTATGTCATCAGAATAATATTCATTTTTATCCCCATTTATCACATAAAATTTATTGAGTCTTCAAGAAGCAAAATAGAATCCTCCAGTTTACACAGATAGCTGGTAAGGGAGAGAAAGAAATAAAACCCAGGTGTCTCTGATTCTTAACTATGTCATTATACTTTCCCTGCCCTAAGAAATGGGTGAGAGGCAGTAACAAGGGGCCAATATCAAGGGTGTTTGTTAATGTTGAAGTGGGTTATGCAGGCAGAAGAAAAGGACTGGTAGCCTTTTATTTATGGGGATGCTATGAAAAGTAGTTACATGTTAAAAATATTTAAAGTTTAGTTTTTGGCAATACAGTGGAGTAGAAGCGATGGAAGAGTTCCTAATAAGCTGGTATGGCATTGGAGAGTATTCTCTGATAAATTCAGACAGAAAGTAAACAAACAAGCAGTTCAAAAACAAAGCAGCAATGTGAGCCTATCAGAGCATTCGATGCTAATGCTCAAAGTGAAGGGAAGTAGATGAAAAATGCTAAGTCATCTGAAGGACTATGTGGAGAAGAAAGAACAAGTAATTAATATCTTTGTTGGGTGGTGCCTGGGCTCTGTTCTCTGGGTTCTGCTAATCTGGTGTGGCAAATTTTCTGGCACTCCTCTCATTGGGAGGTGGAGTCTGTGTCTCCTCTCTTTGAATCTGGGCCACTCTTAGCCATCAGTTGACTAACAGACTGTAAGAAAAGTGATGCTATGCAAGTTAAAAGCCAGGCAGCTCATGCCTAGTTTGATTCACAGCAATAAAATAAACTGGACTGGTCACGTCAGACGTGAACATGTCACCCAAAAGAAAGAACCTATTGGCTGAAGAATGGCATTTCCCCTTGGGAGATCAAGGAGGTATAACCAGAGTATTAGAAGCAAAGAGGAAAGTCAAAATATGAGAAGTATCAGGTCTTGGGAGAGAAGTAGAAGTGAAAGATAAAAGGAAGTCATAGGATGAGCCTGGAAGAGGATCCAGCTGTGGAGTGCTAAAATTATAACCAATATAAATGCAAGTGATTCAGGACTGGTGGGGTGAATTATGCAAGACATGTTTTCATGGGTGGCACAGAAATGTGCCCAAAGTTTAAGAAACCTAGGAGGCCCAGACACCCCTAATGTTAAAAGAGAATAAGAAGAAATTAGCAACACTTAACTGCTTTAATCCCCATGTTCTCTCCAGCTGAAAGATTGTCAGAGAGGGAATGGCGTCAAGTTATTTTTAAAAAATTAAAACAGGTGAGGAACCATGAGAAAGCACTGACTGTTCCAAATGTATATAAGTCTTGTGGCTGAGATGAAGTACATTTCCTGCCACTGAAAGACCTTGGGGATTAGACAGAGGCAGTCCTCTAAATAATTTTTGAAGAATCTTGAGAAATAGGAAAGATGACAAATGTCTTATTCTCAAAACAAAGGTGAACCCTGTAAACTCCAAGAGATGAGTTTGATAACTGGGGAATCTTCCAGAACACATCATTTAAAAAAAATATTAGGCATTCACTTCTCACCCTCAACAGAAAACATGGAAAAAATCGAAAACCCTCAAATTCTACCCATTGCTGTAAAAGAACCGAATAGAGAAAATGTCATTTGTACATATGGAAATGATTTAAGAGTTGTTTAAATTTAACATCTCAATACAACTTAATAGTGGGATGTGACTGCCAAAAATGCTTCTGGTATGGGATGTTATATTAAAAAAAGCATCCAGAACAAGGGACATGATGATCGGCTCTGGTGTTTGTTCTGGAAGTGATCCTATGAAGAGGATATGGACAGACTGAAACAAGCCAGGAGAAAGCAGCAATTATGGTGAGGGGACAGAGAAACTGTCCTCTGGGAAATGACTAAAGAAACAGGGTATATTTAGCCAGGTCCAGAAAGTGTGGGGAATACAAAGCAGATGAGGATTTAACAATTTAATGGCTGTCACATGGAATGGAGTCAATAGGTGGGAACCATAAAAAAGCTTACATTTATACCCTAGGGAAAACTCTCTCATACTTGGAGAGTAGAAAGGAGCTATGCAAACATGAAGGCAGATTCCTCAAGAGAGAAGGAATTCCCAATTCTGGAGGCTTTCAAGAGAAATAGGAAAGTCATTTGTCAAGGAAAATATCAGAGTGATTAATGATTAATACCTACAAACTATGATATCTTTTATGATCACTTTATTGCATGCAGTCCTTACAGTAAGAAGTACTTCAATAATAAGGAGATGGAGAATCAGAGATGACAAGTAACTTGCCCAACAAGACTCAACTGGTAATGAGAACAGAGGCCAGAATCGACACCTGCCTATTCTCCCATCCAAGAACCAACCAGGCTCAATCCTACTTAGGTTCCCAGATGAGACTGGAGAGGGTACATTCAGGGTAGCATGGCAATAGACAGGGCTTTGCCTTATTCTAAGTGGATCACCTGCCTTGCCACTGTCCCAGGCTTCCTCAAACATAACTGAGCTCTAGGAGAGGATGCTGTATCAATCTTTAAAATAGCAAAAACAGTGATATCTGCTGAAGATGGGACATTCAGAAAAACCTTTGAGAATATTATCATCAGGAATCTCCAGACCATCATCGAGCTACGTGTGTTATTTCTCAGTGCAGAATGTTTTTTCCACTTCAATACTAATGTTAATTTTATAAATCTAAGATCTGTTTCTGAAAAGTCTAAATTCTTTAAATGCTCTATAATTATTATTAAAACATTAATTTTTAGTCTATAATAAAGATAATGTAGCTCAAATTCTGAAGAAATGAAATTTCAATTTTTTTTAAAATTTCTGTAGAAAAGTCTTTTGTAGTTTCTGTTTTGGGAAAATCTGAGGTCCAGAAGAAATCTAAATTCAAGCCTTAAGTTCCTATAAATGTGTTTGATGTCTATTACATCACTTATCCTTACACATGTTTCTTAGAGGAAATTTTAACTATTTGATCATTTGTGTCCTATATGTGTTATCAGATGACATCTTCAGCTTTTGTGAATATATACATATACATATACATGTTATATGTATATTGGATATATATTTGTATAATTGGAAATCAGAAGAAATGCTCTGCTTCCTTTTTCAGTCCCTTATAAAAACAATGTATACTCTTAGGCAACTGGGAGAGTAATTGAAGTTCAATTATAGATCAGAATATACATATTGCCTTTGGAGAGACTGAAAGCCACTAAGCCCCTTGCGTGTGGACTCAATTTGAATGAAGGAGTGCCCCAGAACTGAAACAACAGTGTGGTGAATTAGCAGGACAGAAATCTCTTAGGGAATACCTTGTTATGTTTTTATACTTCAAATTGTATGGGCCTTGGTAATAATTAATAGCTAGTGTCATCTCTCTATTCTTGGTCTCTATCATTGCCTCTCTGACAAATAGTTTATAGTCTATAATCTTCTCAGTTTTCTTCTCACCCTGATGTTTTATACCTCGGTGACTTTGCCTTAGAGTTTGTTTTGTATTTGTTTACTCATCCATGGTGACCTTGTTTGGGCTTTGTTTAGTTTATTTGTTGCCTGATGATACATTCCAAGCTTTACAGGGACCATTTGACTTTATACACATTCAATTTATTGACTTTAGTCATCACTGCTTCCTAACAAATCCATCTAGAAAGCACCCCAAAAGGGTTACAATAAGGTCACCACTGTAAGGTAAATTCGCCCTGCTCACTATCCTCTTCTTTCAGAGATTTGGAGGGTCACCCTGGTCCCCTTCACCACCCTGCTCCTATCTTTGTCCGCATGTTTTTTTTTTTTCCTGTTGCTATCATTGATCTTTACTAATAATCAGACTGAGAGTCCCACAACTCTACTATGAGAATTCAGGTTAGTTTGCCTGCCTGTGACTAGATCGATTTATAAGCCTCTCTGTCATTTCCTACCCCCTCCTCTTTCTACTTGTTTAAATGTGGTGTAGAATTTGCAACCAATTAAAAAACTGAAATCTGGCTAAGGTTGGTAATTGCAGAAGACATGATGAATTTATATTCAAGAAGATAAGCATTCCTATTTTGAAATCACCTCACATTTGTAACTACTATTGAAGAGTGGGGTGATATTCAGTGGGTACGTTTATAGCATAGAAATATAAAATGATAAATTACTATTGACAATTCTGGGTCTATTATTGAGAAATTGTATAAAAGCTCCATCTACAAATATATCAAGACTTATCTCCTATCAGTTTAGAATCCATTAAGTTAATACAGTAGAAAAACTTAGACTTAAGCACGGTCCTTATTTTATTTTTTTACTTTTTAATTGAGATAATATTAGGAGCCACCCTTGAGATATGGCCACCAGAGTGCACCTACCACCAAATCCCCCGTAGTTCACCATTGTAGTCCATTGTGCTTCCTTCCTTATTTGTCTTTACCCCTCACCCATTCCCTTTCCCCTGTGGATCCTTCAGTTCTATCATCAACTTGCAAGGGCTAGTTTTTAAGGTTGTCTTTATCTGACCCTTAGTTTGGTTTCTCTATATTCCACATATTAGTGACACCATCCTGTACTTATCTTTCTCCTTCTGACTTATTTCACTTAGCATTATCCTGTCTACTTTCAACCATGTTGCCACAAATGGCATGAGTTTATCTTTTTTGATCTCTGAGTAATAGTCTTTGTATAGATATGCCATGTCTTTTTGATCCACTCATCTTTTTTAGGCATTTAGGTTGTTCCCATAATTTGGCTGTTGCAAATAGTGCTGCAATAAGCATGGAAGTGCAAGTTTCCTTTCGATTAGTAAAGCATGGTCCTTAGGTCAACATGAATTCTATTTAAAAACCAATTCAAAATGGATAAGAGACTTGGATATAAGACCTGAAACCATAAAATATATGGAAGAAAACATAGGCAAACACTACATGACATACATCTTAGTAACATTTTTAAAGACACATCCCCCAAAGCAAAGACAGTGAAGGAAAAGATAAACAGTTGGGATTACATCAAACTAAAAAGCTTCTGTACAGCAAAAGAGACATTAACCAAAACAAACAGCCCACTGACTGGGAGAAAATATTTGCACTCATACAACAGATGAGGGACTGATCACAAAAATCTACAAGGAACTCACATGATTCAACAAAAACAAAGCCAAAAATCCTATCAAAAAACGGGCAGAACATAAAAGAGACGTTTCCAAAGAAGAAATGCAAATGGCAAACAGGCATATGAAAAAATGTTCAACATCCCTCATAACCAGGGAAATGCAAATAAAAACCACAATGAGATACCACCTTACACCAACAAGAATAGCACACATTAAAAAAACAGAAAACAACAAATGTTGGCGAGGGTGTGAAGAAAAAGGAGTGCTCCTACGCTATTGGTGGGAATGCAAACTAGTCCAACCTCTATGGAAAGCTGTATGGCAGTTTCTTAAACAACTAAAAATGGAGCTTTCATATGACCCAACAATTTCACTCCTAGGAATATACCCAAAGGACACAGAAACAGTAATCCAAAAGGGCATATGCACACCTATGTTCATTGCAGCACTATTTACAATAGCTAAAATATGGAAACAACCCAAATGCCCCAAAATTGACAACTGGATCAAGAAGTTGTGGTACATGTACACAATGGAATACTACTCAGCAATTAAAAATGACAAACTAACGCAATTCACAGCAACATGGATGGAGCTGGAAGGGATCATGCCCACCGAAATAAGCCAGAAGGAAAAAGAAAAATATCGAATGGTATGGCTTATAGGAGCAATATAAGAGAGCCAAACGAGAAATCAGAAGAAGAAAATAGCACACAAATCAAAAATAAAAATAAAACTAGCAGGCAACCACAAATAAGAGACATTCTGCATGGGAGGGGGAGGAAGAGGGACCAAAATAGGGGAGAAAAGAGCATGAGGGACTATGGTGATGGTTCATGGGTGAATTGGTGGTGGAGGGTCCACCAGAGACAGAGTGGGGAGTAGAACAGGCAGATTGACTGAAATACACTGCTGAGGGGAGCAGTGGGCCAGGCAGGAGAGGTCTGTTGCACTATGTGGGAATCTCCCCTGCTGGGCATCGAACTCCCGCCACAGCTGCAACAGCTCCACAGCACTGTGCTTAACCCATTGTGCCACCGGGGAGGCTCCCTTTGATGTTTTAAGATGATACTTAAAATATACAGGGATACCCCATTTTATCGTGCTTCACAAATACTGTGTTTTTTACAAATTGGAGGTTTGTGGCAACCCTGTGTCCTGCAAATCTTAGCAGTCATTTTCCCAGTAGCCTGTGTCTCTGTGTCACATTTGAAGTATGTATATTGTTCTTAGACATAATGCTATTGCAGACTCTATAGATAAACTCTATGATAGTGTAAACCTAGGTTTTACATGCCTTGGGACACCAAAAAGTTCACGTGACTGGTTTTATTGCAGTGGATGAATATTGGAGTTGCCATCTCTCTGAGATATGTCTGTATTCCAACAAACTCTCTTAATTTGTTTTCATTGGGATGGTTTTTCGTTATGACCTGGCCTGTATTACATGTTGGAGACTTTCTATAGGCCACCTATTCATGATTCTTTCTGAGAAACCAAACTGACTTTTGCAATTGGCATGTACTTCTGGAATAAGCTAGTGCCAGGTGTAAAAACTCAAAATGTCGTAACTCAAACATTTTTCTAACCACTGGGCTCCTGTGTATTATATAATTCTGTCTCCAACATACTACAAGAGCTTGTAAATTTTAGGTGGACAAATTGCTGGTACATAATGATTTCATTTCACCTATATTGATTTTCCCCCTACCATGTCAGTATTTTTTTGAAAGCTAAATTTATATAAATCATCTAATACAGAGCTTTCCAGTAAAATTTCATGTGATGAAAAAGTATTCTATAAACTGTACTGTCCACAGGGGCTATTGCACACTTGATGTGTGGCTAGTGCAACTGAGGAACTGAATTTTTAATTAATTTTAATTAATTTAAGTGGCTGCATGTGACTAGTGACTGTTGTATTGGACAGTGCAGATTCTATGGCAAATTTCCTTATAAGACTCCAGGATAAACATTGGTTATGTGAGGCTGTATGAAAACAGTTTTGAGACTGTGGTCTTCTCTCCAGAAGCTATGGAGACTGTGAAATCAAAATAGCAGTAAACACTATTAATATAAAACAAATAATGCAAGAAAATATTTATTAACCCCCAAATATTTATGAATCAGGCAGCACAGTCGGCACAGGAAAGATGCCATCTGCCTGATGCCGCTTCTATTTTCGACGTAGAACAGATGATTGATTGATAAAACGACAGAGGGTTTTATAAACAGTTTTCACTTCTTTTTCCGCTAAAATGCAACTTCATTACTTCAACTCCATCTAAGTAGATTAGATAGGACTGTTTATTTGACAACATATTTATGATAACAGTCAACTGCAAGACCTATGAGATGTTCTGAAGGCAGTGGTGGTGAGGAACAAATGTTCTATGGGACAAATTATGTCCTAATATATTAAAGGGTCTCAGAGTCCCCATATTGAAAATGTTTAATATTTCTAATTAGGCACTTATCAAATATGAACATAGAAGACAAGTCCATGCCTTCCCCCCTTGCCCCCACCAAGAAAAATACCTGTTAATATTTATTGTATGGAATACATTTTGGGAATCGGGGATTTATGCTTAGGAATTTTACAAGGCATAAATTATCAAAAATGCTGGATAATCTGGGATTTTTTCCAAAGGAGTTTGTGAATCTTTTGGGGGCATGGATATATTCTCAGGAGTCCATAATTTCACTGGAGAGTTTTGAAATGATATGATTTTAATTATATGCTCCAGATTGTGCTGAACACATTCTAACAAGGTATTGCTAAGATCGGTTTGTAATTTTCTTATGTTGATTTAAAAAAAAGAGATACATTTAAATTATCATTTGCTCCTAATGAAGGTCAAATAATGGTAGTGTTGACTGTACAAATAAGGTTTAAAAAAGGGAAGTTGTGAGAGAATGGAGCCATCACATCACATGCAGAGTTACAAGCATATTTTATATCAGAATAATTCATAAGGTAGCAATTATTTCAACGTTTATTAAAATGTTTCAATTTTAAGAAAACACCTTTCATATTAGTATAAGTTCAAAGTTACTTATTTTATGCTTTTGTTCATATTATTCTGCACTTTTTCTTTTTTTTTGGTATATAGATGATATGACTTGAATTTTCTATCTTGTTTTATGTTTAGAGTATTGTAATTTTTGTAGAGTTATGTAATATTATAATCAAAATAACTGAAAACCAGGACATGACAATTATTTATGTGTGGAAACACTGTTCTAGGATACTTCTATTACATTTCTGAAGGAATAATACAATGTTCTACTTGTGCAGTTAATATGTAAAATTGGTTTGCATTCTGTGGCCATGTATCTGTTAAATTTGTTGTGTGGTCAAGGAAAGTCTGAGAAGTATTAAAACCTCATCATGGATGATATAAACTGTGTTTAATATCACTGCAGATTAAAAAAACCTTGTTGAACTGTTGAACTGCAATGTCAGATTTTGTGTTTTTTCTTCCCAATCTCTGCTGTCTTTTT
Organism: Scalopus aquaticus; assembly: GCA_004024925.1. Lineage (NCBI taxonomy): Eukaryota > Metazoa > Chordata > Mammalia > Eulipotyphla > Talpidae > Scalopus > Scalopus aquaticus. Next base: position 9,468 of record PVIJ01006199.1, read on the forward strand.
AAAAAGAATCCATACACAAAATACACATTATTCAAAGCATAATTTCAACTATCATCTAGAAGTGACTCCCAATCTTTATTTCTAGGCCCATTTGCTCACTTGAATTCCTGATACACACTTCCCGCCATCTGCTACACATTTCTACCAGAATGTTCCATAAATATTTCAAACTCATTCAACCCCAAATTGAATTCCTGTATTCTTGTAGATGAAGGATATTACTTCCACTTAGTTTCTCAAACCCAAAACTCTGAAGCAATCTTTCACTTTATTTCCTCCTCATCCTTACATTAGCAGCCAGCAAGTTCAGCCAAGTCTCTCTGTGCCCTTGTCATTGCCTCTCTGTGCCAAGTTCAATCTTACACCATCTCTCAGTTAAAGATTGCAATAGCTGTCTACCTGGATTACCTGCCATCACTTCCATGCCAATATAGTTTAAAATAGGAAGATCTTATCTAATCTCACTGAGAATTCTCAGTTGACTTGCTTCTGCCTATGTTAGCTGGCCTAGCTTCACTTACTGAGACTTCTGTCTTATGAAGCTATAAATTTATTGGAGGCAAGGGCTCTGTTTTCTTCATCTTTGTGTCTTAGTGTTTAATGAAGTTCCTAGCATGCAACTAGTATGTGCTGTATGATGTTGAATGTTGACAGAGCACCAGAGAGTGACTAAGAGCACGGGATTTGGAATTGGCAGCTCTAGGCTTAATTTCTGCTGCTGCAAATTACTTAGTTGTTAAGTGACCATGAGCAAATTAACTTTAAGTCAGTGATTCTAAAGTCTAACTGCAGTTTAGGCTTAATCAAGGAATTTATTAAAAGGACTCATGTCCTTTCTTCAGCCCAATTAATAAAAATACGTTGAGGGTGGGGCTCAGGCACTAGAACTTTTCATAGATTTATGAGTGATTC